>JBBMJY010000025.1:24209249-24219652 GCA_037833715.1 Toxotes lorentzi
ATCTATCTATCTATCTATCTATCTATCTATCTATCTATCTATCTATCTATCTATCTATCTATCTATCTATCTAATAATGCCGTATGTGGCATTTGCTAATGCCCCATATAATGTCAGCGGTACTGTGTGTAAGTGTGTGTGTGTCATGTAGTAAAAGCTGTACAATGCAACAGTGTATGTTGTGAGGTAAAGAACCTTCAAATGAGTGTTGAGTGTTAATAATGAGACAAACACACACATATATTGTTCCTTCAGTCACGAGACATTTATTTACCAGTCAGACGTTCACTGAGGATTCATACAGTAACTCATTTCAGAGCTAAGACTCAAACTCTATATAGAAGCTGGACATAGAAATACTCTGTTCGCAGCAGCTGATGTGTGTATGGACAGGATCCAGCCATTGTCTGAACGCTCATATACAAATGAATATGCTTTACTGTGCATCTGCCAGTAAACACTGTTCAAGAGAAATGTCACAAAAAAAACATCTCAATAAGTCATACAGTTTAAAATGTGGCATTAAATATGTGTTTCTTATACTGTAACACAAAAAAAAGCAACAAACAACATCTCTTAAGAAAACAGAACAGATTAGGACACGGATGTTTTTAATATGTACTTGTAGCCGTCAGTTATTATTACTCCACTTATGAAACATCCTTGACTGGTGTACATTATAGCTGCAGTTATATATAATGACACATGATTACACACACGAACACTTCATGAACAAAATCTGCACAAATTGTTCATAGACTGGTTCATAAATGTGTAAAAAACTCATCAAGAGAAATGATTAGCTATGATTAGCTATATGTTATTGTGTTATCAATACTTGTTGACAAAAACATTAATAAACACTTAAAAAGTGATATATTTGCTAACAACTATATCATTGATGTTTTGAATTTAGAATGAAATGTTTAATTAAACTGCTTCTAAATGCTGAACAGGGAGGGTTAAACTAAAGTGAAGTCAAATCTGAATGTCTTGAAGTGAAAATGGGGTGAGATGATTTCACCTGCCTCTCATATCAATCCATCTGTAGTCTAAGACTATTAGTTCTTAATTCCTGTGCTGTCATCTGTCTTATTCTCTACCTTCCTTTTTTTAAACAACAAAATAAGCCCATTAAGTCTAAGTAATACTGATTTTGGCAGAGAACTAATGTAAAAATGTAGCATTCATATTCAGACATTTCAGTAGTTTGGAGAGTTATGGACGAGGTGTCCGGCGTCATCTCAGCCTCTCTTTCTACTGCAGCATTTACTGAACACAGACATATTTTCTATATGCTAGACTCCAGCAGTCTTGTAGAAGTGCCATGTATCCCGGCAGGAAGTGGTAGGGAGGAACCCTGGTGTTGTGAAGAAGCCGTGTCTGACACTTCAGCGGCCTGATTCACAACACCAGCTGACCCTCCCCACCCCCACACACAGCACTGTGGTACAGTGCAGAGACAGTGTGAAGGCTGCAGTTTAGGAGTTCATCCTTAGTGAGTCAGTGACAGAAACAAGCCATTGACGAGACAGCAGCCAGCATTACTGCTGCTTTACTGTTCTCAGAGGGCAGCAGACACAGTGGAACTCACAGTGGAAGCAAATGGACTCTGCCCAGCTTTTATCTGAACCACTCAGATAGAGGCCATCAGTCTGCCTTATTAGTATCAAAAGTAGTGGACTGAGAACACTCACCTTTCCTCTGCAGTACACTTATCTCCTCAGACTCCTACGACTACACAGCTGACTGCAGTGGCAGCGAAACTTTGTGGAATAAAAAACACTGGAGGAGGAGGAGGATAAACTGGGACACAGCAGCCTGACTGCAGTACACACTGCGTCCACTGGAGGGCAGTTTGCATACAGCGGCTTCCTTCTCTTTCCACTCACTTTGAGCCTGACGATCTGATGCCAAGCCGGCCACACACCATGACGTAACCTGCAGCAAAGAAGACAGAAAATTTATTTAATATTGGAAAATTAGCTTTCAAGTAAATATAGTGTTTGAAAATCAAGGTTTAAAGATAGAAAGACTGACCCATGGAAAACCTGAAAAAAAAAATCACATGGCTCTCAGTAACACAACTGCAAAGTGCTTGTGTTATACCAAACACAGTAACTGATTATCTTTAGCAAATCTCTTTCGAAATCTCAGTGTGACTGCACAGTGAAACACAAGGCAGCACTCAAATGTAACAGTGCTCTATTTGGTTGCCTATTTATAAAGTGCTTTAGTATTGAGGACAGGGCCATGATGGAGCTGAGAATAACTTTGGTTTCACAGCGGCAAGCCTTAATCCACCTTGAAGCAGCCCGCTGTGTGTGAAAGCTGAAATCATGTCATGGTAAAGTGGCTTTACAGCAATATGAGATTCAGATCTCCAGGCAGTGTTTCAGTATGACATGAAGTTTTAATAAATAACATCCCTAATGAGGCCGTTCCTGAAAGAATCAATAGAATTAGAAGCTTGCATTTGTTGGGTGCGAGCTGGTGAGACGTGATCTGAATGAATGATATCTGATTGCCACACGTAAAAATAAAGTGTGGTAAACCCCCTCCCACTCCAACCTCCCTCTGACTGCCTTCATGTATGGGCACCTGTGGAAAGCCCTCTCTGAACAAAGCAGCTGGCTGTGCCTCATCCTTCAATGGTTTGGGTTTTTGTAAATGATCTTTGAGTTTGCTGTGTTTGATAGGCCATGTGAATGTGTGTGACACCTTTTCCATTATGCTAAGTCATTTGATCTAACTTGAAAAGTATCTCCTACCACAGCTTTAAATGCACAACCTTAATAAATATACAATTTCATTCCTCCTCATGTAATTCCTAGCATTCCCCCATTTAACCCAATTTAGAAAGCACTGTAAAATGAGTCCTCTCTTCCGTCATCATTAATGGTGACTTTGGCATATTTGTTTGAAACAAACCTGGAAATCTGGAAAGAATAGAAGAAGTCGGGCAAACTGGAACATTTGTTGGATAAATTCTGCTCCTTCACAAAATGAAGGATCCACCCAGCTGTTTCTAAGTTCTGTGATGGTCTGTGACTGAGTGAGGTAGTGTACTGCACCTCTTGTGCAGACTTTGACCGTTCCATTAATCATTGGTTTGTCTTTGTGCCTGACCAATCCAGTACAGGTCAGACCTTTACTAATTCCTCCACAAGCTGCCGTGTCATACTCAACATAATATCCCAGCAATACATTTCTCCTAATCCCTTTTTATCAGGTTTGCTGGCCTTTCTGGTCAATCTAATTGCAACAAAGCCCACATAAGGGCTTTTGTGCCAAAAGAAAGTTCTTTTACGGTTTCAATTAAACGGCTGGGCTGAACCAGTGGAAGCTCTTGGCTTAACGCCAGTGTCCTTCAGACAAAGAATGTCACTGTGCATAATGGATAGAAACACTTCAGTGAGGAACAAGGAGAAGAGGTACTGTGTGTGTGTGGGGAAAAAAGAAAACCCACCCAGATGCTCGCCTCACAATTTAGCTCATTTCAGAGCCAAAGGTTTACAAGTTTTTTCTGGAGGGAAGGAACACGAAGATTTAAGTAACAATCAAATCTAGCCTGAGGGATTATGAGCTGGAGTTGATGGTGCGTGTGTGTGTGTGTGCGTGTGTTTTGGGGGAATAGAAACAGAGATAGAGGCTCAGTTAAAATGAGTTGTTTGAAGCAGTGCATCACAGTTTCAGGAAATGTGAATACAGTCAAGGATTTGAGCTTGCAGCTGTTGGGCAGTGGCGTATTTAAAGGCTTTCATTGATTTCCATTGTGTTTGCTGCTTCTTTTATTTTGGTCAGCAAAGGTTGAGCTTGTCTTGCTGCACCTCTGCACCTTCTGGTGATGCAGGGGGCTTCAGAAAGTTGGCGACAGCTGAATTTGTCGGAAAAGCTTGCGTTCCCTTGATTGTGTTGGCCAGTAAAGACAGGCGATTACAATACCAACAGCAAGAGTGAAATACACGACAACATAAAAGTTCCTATTGGAACATCAGAGTTATGAATCTACCTGGTAACTAGTAGTGAGTAGGGCTTTGGAGATTAGGGTGATGATGATGGCCGTGTAGCGTGGAGTTTTCATCCTGTCACAGAATTTCAGTCAGCTAAAACTGACTGGTTCATATTGTTCAACCATGTCTGAAGGCACAAGTGTTCATAGCTGTTGGAATGGTTCAGAGGCAACGTGTTTTCCAAATGAATGAAGCTCTACATTTATACAGAGCTGCACACTCAACAGGAGGAGGTTGGGGTGGATGTGGGTGGTTGGAAGACTGGAGTTAGCAGAGTCCTGTTTGTGGTTTAGCCAACAAAAGCCCTTTGGTTGAGGTTATGGAAAGATGGTGGTTTTGGTTCAAAGCAAATAAACATGTTTAAAGTCACTGTAAATTTTTTCCCAAACCTTAACCAAGAGCTGTGCGACTCTGAACAGTGAATATTGTACTGCAGGATCAGATATTCTGTTAGAAAACAAATGTAAGAAGTTATATCTGAACATTTTACTGATACATTCAGGATCAACCTATGAGTCAAGGTTTGGGGAGGAGGTTTTTAGATGCCATCCAACAAGCACCTCATTTCAAACAGTCACGCCTTTACTCTTTGATCCTTCCCTAATCTTAGTCACATAAAGTTGTCATGTAATCTGTGGTACATCAGAATCATCTGGTGTAAACGTTCTTGGAATCTGGAAGCAGCTTGGATGAAGTATTGTATATTCATTGTGAATTGTCTGCTTTGGTTTGGAAGCTGAACTGAATTTGTGCAGAAAACTCAAAGCAGCATTGAAACAGCGAGTTCATTCAGCACATGATGCATTTTGGAAACGCAGCCAATTGAATCTACAGAAGTGTACTTGGATCCTAGAAACAATCCCACACCATCCGAGCAAAGAGCAAGGACCATTTTATCCCTTTCAAATCAATTCTAAGTTATATTCCAAAATATTTTAAAGTGTAAGAATTTGTTACAACCCATCCCATCCTCATCTCAGCCAGGCTCCCAGCTGTCTGTCTGTCTGCCTGTGATGGGCCCTGATTGAATCTCATTGAGGGGGAAAACCCACTCATTGTCTGGCAGTCCTCATGCCTCTCTCTGACAGGCCCGGCAGCTCTCCTGCTGGTTTCATCTGCGTTCCATTCATCACAAGATTTTGCTTAGCAGACACCTCTGGAATGATGACTCCCCAAAACAAGACAATATGGGTGAATTCATTTAACTGAGGCACTGAAGAGCAATGTATTCTCAAGGTGAGGATGATGCTTATCTTATACATTCATTTGAAAAGGGTGACATTCTGAATACATAAATCCTGTGTGGATTTTAGGGTTATAAGTATTTACCAGTGCTTTGTGTCTCGTCTTTATTTGGCTGTATTTGTATGTTGCTTTATTTGTGGTTTCATTTTATCAGCTTATGGATTTTTTTATCCTTCTTTCTCTGAAAATGAACTTTTTCAAAAAGTTACAAACAGATTTGGACGGATCTGGTTTGACTTTTGAGTGTTTGTGTGAAAACATATGTCTTATTGCACAGTGTCCTCTGTGTTCAGCACATTGTGACTGGTTAAATCTTCCCTCATCAACCTTGATTTGTCTTTTGCACAGAAATGGAGGTTGTTAGTGTAATTTCAGCTCATTTAACCTGCTACATTAAACAGCTTTTAAGCATGAATAGTAAAGTAGGTATAAGTTAACTCTTTGCTTCCATATTTGCCCTGTTGTCCTGTAACAGTGTCCCTATGTTCCAGATTTGTCCTTCACTCACTCTGGTGAGTAAGTCACCACCACCATCCACAACTCACTAGTACTCTAAGTACTATACTTAGTGTCATTTTGAGTTACTGGTACTTAACTAAATTACAGTATATTTTGCTGCCAATACTTCTGAACGTTTTCTTGAGTAAGATTTCGAAAGCAGGATTTTAACTTGTGCTGGAGGAATTTTACCTTGAGGTTTTGGTGTGAACGATGTGAATACCTCTTCCACTCCTGCCAAGCGGGAATAAACCAGAATGATCTTTTTACCTGTGGAACGTTTAAGCACCAGGACAGCAGACTGTGAGTATCTGCAGAAAGGCTCATGGAAAAAAATCAGTGTAGCTGCTTGTGTTGCTTTCGACAGTGTTTTGACTTGGTGGCCTTCAGCCAGATGCTCAGTGGCAGCTCTGCAGCTTGGCCACAGCTTCTCTCTGTGCAGCCAAAACAACCTCAGCCGTGCCACACCCAGTTAACATCGCTCTCCCCCAGGGTCCACTTCTCCCCACCTCTCACCCCTCCTGCTGGAGCTGTCCATCCCTCATGCTGCTTTCAGACAGCTGTGCTTACTCTGCACTACACAGACGAGGTGGGAAAGAAAGAGATGGGGAGAGAAATAGAGCCTGCCTGCTGCTGGATGAAAGCAAGCTTTTTGTTTCCTAATGGAGCTTTGCCCATTTTATTTAGATCAGTCATTCAGACGGCGCCTGACATTGGCATCATTGATTTAACATCATTCATTCTGTAAGGAGAAGGAGGAAAATGAGGAGATGAAGGTGGCTGACACTTCTGAGACATGAGGAGAGCGACAGGGATGCTGCATTCAGTCAGTCACTCATTAAGTCACATTCTTTTTCAGAAACATAGAAAATACATTTAGGATCTATATAATCATAGTCTTTTGATTTAAGCTTATCATCCTTTTAAGTTTCTTTTCATGTCTCGAGCAGATGTTTTCCTATTTTGAGGCTTTTTCTGAATCGAATTTCCAACATACACAGCTAATTGTGTGACTCCAGCGACTGAAGCATGGGTGTAGAATAAAAATTGAAGCTATTAAACAGACACTGAGATGAAAAATAAATAAATAAATAAATAAAAAACACCAAAGAGATCTACAAACAAGCTCTGGCCCTAACTGACTGACAGACAGAGGAATATGGGGCTGAGCGATCGGCCGATGGCCAGACTGAGTCCAGTATTTTCATCCCCAGAATAAACTCGAGCATTATCACAGGAGGAGCAGCTGGCTGCAGAGCAGGACAGGTGACAGAGATGATGCTAACAGCAGCCCTGCCTGCCAATCCAGAATCTCTCTGGATTTCCAGCACAAAGGGAGTGGGGGTGGGGAGGGTGGGGTGGGGGGTAGTATAAAGTAGTATAAAGTCACCATAAAGTCACAGCTATAAAAGCAGGAAATTCTGCTGGTTTACAGATCAGCTATGATTTGAAAACTTGCAGAATCCATCTACTGATAAAAACTGAAAGACTGTGATACTGTTCTGTTTCCAAAGTCAAGAATGAACACGATAAAAAAAAAAAAACTCTACGACTCTGCTCAGACAAACATTTGAAGACGTCACCATGATATCTGGGAAATTATACCTTCAAATTTTGACATTTAAAGGCTAAACAATGAACCGTTTAATTGAGAAAATATTTGAATGTAGTTTTCCACTCATAGTTTGAAATCTTGAACAAACAACGGACTCTGGCTTGTCAGTGTCCAGGCTGTGCGTCTCCACACTGTGTATCTGTAAAACAGCATGGGAGCAATTCACATTTACTTTCCCAGTTGAAGATGACAGTATCTTCAGGTCCATCAGGACAGTGGCAGAGCAGTAGGAAGAATAATTAATGCCTATAAATAGGAGATCTTTTCTTTGTGGGCTGGTCGACAGTCCAAACTCGAACCAGTCCGAGCCTTTAACACACTCTCTGAATTCAAATAAATGAAAAAAAAATGTACATAATTTTTTTACTCTGGCAGTAATTTCCTTTGTGCTTCATAGAAATCTTGACTTTCTAGTGGAAGAAGGTAACTTTTAGTGCTTAATTAGTTCATAAACTCATGTAGGCTGTGCCAGCCCTGAAGCTGGGTCCCCACGGCAGACCAACAACAGTCTGCTCATTAGAAGAAGCCACTGGTCTGTGTCTGGCGCTCTGCATGGGCTGCTATCAAAGTCTCTGTGGCTCAGAGGAAGCTACAGACGCACTGAGGAGCACACATGCAATAAGTACAGGAACATCTACTCCAACACACACACATCAACAAATCCACTGAAAAGACCAAACCCGACAACAAACTGATACTAACAAGTACTGTGTGTGTGTGTGTGTGTGTGTGTGTGTGTGTGTGTGTGTGTGTGTGTGTGTGTGTGTGTGTGTGTGAAGCCTGATATATATCTTATTCCTCTGAGCCATTGAGCTCCATTGTTTCCAGAAGCTATTAAAAACACCAGTCACACTGTTGCACTGGGTGACATGTTCCTTCATTAACATGAACACACACACACTGTGGTTTGTTTTGTCTCAGTCCCATACACACTGACCCGCTCCCCAACAAATATACTGTTTCCTGATTATGTTTGCCAGAACTACAGTACCCAGCTGTTTTACAAATGACTGATCCTGAAACAGTATATTCTTGTCATCAGCCAGCTTCTTAAAAATTACATTTACACACTTTCTTTTTTGCCTCAAAGTTTTATATATAGTTTTATATATTTACATGCAAACATTAGACCATGGACGGTCCATGTCCGTTCTTCTTTGCTCCTCCAGTTGGTAAAATATTTTAAAGATAAAAAAGTTTGAAAGTTTGGACTGTGCTGTAAATAGTAAAATAGATAAATAATTGGAAAATGGAATCACCGGATATGAGATATGGAGCAAAATGGGATATGTGGAACAACGTGTGGTTACATAGAGATAAACATAGAGTTTTAAAGTGGAGTATCTCTGAGAATTAGACAGTCTATACATAATAATAATATGTATATTATATATATGTACATATCCAGTTTTACACACAGTCAATTAAACCACTGAAAATTATGTGAAGAGGTTAAAATTCCAAAACTACTTTTGGAAACGAATGAATTAAGAAAAAGAAAAAAACTCTAAACTCTATACTGTGACCCATCATTTATTTATGTCTTCATTTGGAACCTGTGGACTTGAAGGAGAAAGGACAAACACTGCCTCGTGCCCTGTCTTTGTCTATTATAAACAATTTATTTAGTTCAAATTAACGCAAGTCAAAGGCACAATATTATAAAGTGATGTGTCACTTAGTGGCAAGACGACGCCGTGGAGTCACAGATAATTTCATGATGGGGGAGCTATTGTATTGCAGCTGCAGAGAGGGGGGAAGAGAGAGAAAGAGAAGCAGCGATTCTAGACTGGTTCGCCTTTTGACTGGATGTTTGGCAGGCGTGGCACACTGCAGCAGCACTCAACCAGCTGGCATCTACAGATAGACAGACAGGAAGAGAGAGGGAGAGTAGGAAAGGAAGACAGGAGGATGTAAGCAGAAAGCCAGCAAGGAGACAGACGAAGATCTGGAGAAAGACCGAGGCGAGGTTAAGATGGATCTAAGGGGAGAAAAGAGGGGGAAGACATACTGAGACGATCAGTCTTTTCACTCTCACTCATGGAAGGGCTGAGAAATGTAATATCTCCCTCTGACTGACAGTGCAAAACCTTTCTCTGCAGGGCCACACCATCAGCTCTCCTCCCTTGCAGGTGATGCCACCGAGTAATCCATTTCTTTCCATGTGTGCGAGAACCAAATTGAGTTGTCATCTGCAGAGCCAGTGGTGCCACATTACCAGCACCTATTAAATTGTTGCTTTTCCTAATTAGCTTCCATGTGAACTCGGAGATTCAGCGTCCCAAAATGTGTGTCACTTTTATAATCCTTCCTGCAGAATAATTTAAATCAGAGGTAACTACTTCTGTGGCTGGAGTCATTTCCAGGCCACATTAAATGATAGGATCTGTAATAAGACTGAAATATAGCTTCGATGATTGAGCCAGGTGAAGGAGAGAGCTCTTGTTTTATTAATCCTGATGTGAAAATGATGGAAGAAAAATGAAGTCAGACAGTGATTAAATGATTAATCCTACAAGGAGCTGGATGTGTGAATTACGTAACTAAAATTATGTTGATGCATTTATGCAATTATGTAATCTGCTAAATACTTCAAAGGGTGCAAATGCAAATTAAATACAGTGACTCATGGCTACTGAGCAGGTGCAAACAAGTAGAGGCAGGATTATCAGATTGAATCCAACCCAGAACTCAAAACTAATTAAAACATTGTCAGACACAAGAGCTTTATCTCTTAGTCTTTATGAACAAGTTTGTTGTACATTTAGAGGAGATTTTGCCAATAAAGTGAACACTTTTAGGCATAAGAGTGAAAGCTCAGGATTAGTTGGAGGAAAAAAGAGGTTGCTATGGTGTCGCCTGAGAGCTGTACAGTGTGGCCGACAGTTTGCTTTATCCCCTTAGTTAACTGAGTAGGCTGTCTGCCAAGCTCCCGAGGGACTTGTGTGTTTGTGCGTGCGTTTGTGTGTGTGTGTGTGTGTGTGTGTGTGTGTGTGTGTGTGTGTGTGTGTGTGTGTGTGTGTGTGTGTGTG
>JBBMJY010000025.1:24226153-24260174 GCA_037833715.1 Toxotes lorentzi
GGGGGGGGGGGGGGGTGTGT
Organism: Toxotes lorentzi; assembly: GCA_037833715.1. Lineage (NCBI taxonomy): Eukaryota > Metazoa > Chordata > Actinopteri > Toxotidae > Toxotes > Toxotes lorentzi. Next base: position 24,226,174 of record JBBMJY010000025.1, read on the forward strand.
GTGTGTGTGTGTGTGTGTGTGTGTGTGTGTGTGTGTGTGTGTGTGTGTGTGTGTGTGCACCATGCCATTGCTTTCCAGCCCTATTTCAGGTCTGGATGCCTTTGTGTGCAGCTATATGTCAAACAAAGGGGCCGCTACGCCTGCCTGTCTGCCTGCCTGCCGTCCATACGCCCAGGCTGGGGGGAGGGAGGACGGAGATATGGTCTGGTCTGAGTGTGTGTCTGTTCGTGCGAGCATGCGTGCATGTGTGTGTGTGCATGTTTTGATTTGGAGTTGGGGGGTGGGGGTGCTTTCTGCAGGAAGCAACCATCCATGTGAAACACTCCACACTGACTCCTTTGTGCTCTATTTCTTTCAGTCCACTGTCCTTTTCCTTCGTTTCCCTGTGTTCACCTCATCCCCACGACCCTTTACCTTTCACCGTCTTCTCTCTCCAGTTTCTCCGTCTAACACCCCCCCCTCCTGTTCTTCCTTCTCTGTCCCTCAGATGTCATTCAGCACACAGCCAGGAGCTAATATTAGCCAGCAACAAATTATAATAGAAAGTTTACCGCCCATTACAGCTCCTTCGGTGAGAGACTATCTTTGATATGGAAATGCTGCCGCCGCCGCCGCTGTGTAGGGTGCATACATATGTGCTGCATCTGATTCTGCATGTGTGCCCCTCTCTTTGGGTTTGTGTGTGTGTGTGTGTGTGTGTGTGTGTGTACATGTGAACGGAGCGTGGGAAGACAATAAAAAATGGAGGGTGTATCCTCAGGGAACCTTGTCGTAAACCCTTTTGACAAATTGGGACTGAGGGTACGTTATCTCTGGGGCTTCTCTGACGGTTTGTTGCAGCCCACAGCCAATATACATACTCATCAAACTGACACATGACAAATGGTAGGTGTGGATGATGGAGTTACTATGAGCCAATAAGCTCTTTAATGTATTCAAACCTGCTTAGCCACACTAAGTGCCTAAGTACTCAAAGTAGAGAAAGGTTTGTGCACACTAACAGTAAGTCAGGCGATGGGAACAAAGAACTAACATCCATCGCTCAAACATTTCTAAGCATAAAGAGACGGGACAAAAAAGAAATGTAGTTTTTAAAAAATCATCTTAAATCCATGTCACGATCAGGAAATGCAGCCAGTGACTAAAGGAATCCAGCAACACAAAGACAAAGAAAAAGAAAAGGGCTTACCTTTCAGTTCCACAGCCACATGTGAGAGTCCACCGCTTTTCTCACACACACAAAAACACAAACACACACACACACACGTACACACAGTCATCACACATGCGCTCCCACGCGTTCGAACACACCGTGTGTGCGGAGGGAGAGACGAGAACCTATCATTGTTCTCATAAGCCCTCCCACACTGATGCGTAGCTCTGTCTGGATGGAAACATGTAGGAGTAGCACTCTCTCTCTCACACACACACACACACACACACACACACACACACACACACACACACACACACTCACACACACACACACACTCACTTTCTCACAGTGTCTGGCTAAAAAACATGCAGCATCAACAGTCTACCTTGTTGCAGCCTCTGTCTATTCCAGGAATTCCAACACACACACACACTCATCCTCCACTCCTATATGCTTACAGCAAACAGCACACAAAGACTCCCACTCACAGATTGTGTGGATCATGTGATGTTTGTCATGCGCGACGCATGCATGCATGTGAGAGCATGTGGTGTCTTTCCAGTGCCTGTTCCTCATCAGCTGAGTGTGTACACTGTGTGTGTTTGTGCACCATGCTGTGATTACATCCGATGTGTATTTTCTCATCCATGCACGTGTGTATCTCTGCACACTGTAATAATGCAGCGGCTCCTTGCCCGTGTGTGTGTCTGTTCACACACATATGTGTGTGTGTGTTTTACCAGAGGGGTTAGGTGTTAGGATAAACAAACAGGCACCTTTACAACCCCTCGTTCTGCTCAGCCATCGGGGAGGAAACTGCTCTCACATCAGTTCTGTTAGTCCCGAGGGGCAGTACGGCTACATGTACTTACCCCCACTGCATTATTGATGGCTGGTAACGGTGCCATTACTACTATACTTACTATAGGATAGGAAGCTGTCCACTGGACTGGGCCGGGCCAAAATTCTGCTCTTTAAAAAGAGATGGAGCAGAGGCAGAGGAGGTGTTTCAACACGGGATGAAGGAGCCAAACCAGTCTGGACTGCGCTGCTTTCTACTGATCGGGGCATTACACAAGAAAGGAAGCTAATAAATGTTGTAGTATATGACAATTTGGAGACACAGAGGGGAAGTCGCAGTGTTGGATAAACTGTGCTGGTCTGAACCAGGCCGGTCTGGGTTACTTTCAGCTGACTGCAGCGTTTGAGTCCAGCCAACTCGCCAACTTGGCTGTCTGCATTTTCTGACTAAGCAGACTTCATCTAAATCTTACAGAGGCACGGGCGTAAATCTTAAAAACAGTCAGACTGCTACCTTTTAACAAGAGTGTGTGATGGTGAAAATTGAAGTGTGTGTGTGTGTGCGCGTGCGTGCGTGCGTGTGTGTGTGTGTGAGACAAAAAGCCTTGCTGGCTACTCATTAGTCCAGGGCGGGGGAAAAGGAGAAAACGGGGAAGGTTGTGAGGTCAGGTCTCTATCAGAGCAACATTTACAGTGTGTCCAATTAATTAAGAATACACACACACACACATGCGCACACACACACATTTCACTTTTATTGTAATTATTTTTTAATTTGCACATTTGTTCCATATAATCATGAATCAGATTTTTTTTTAATGCATTGGAAAAAATAGTCACATTTTAACAGCCTCACTGTTTAACTCTATTTCAGACTAAATGAATTAGGTTTTCATCTGATGAGCTTTCATGCCGTCCTTAATGGTTTTGTTAAACAACTTTTCAAATGATGTGTAATTAAATAAAATAAAAAGGTGCAAAATGGAGCCACATTTACAATCATTAACCACAATGAAACTGAGGTTGAAACAATCCTGAAGCACGCTTCAGTTTTCACTAAAACAATTTGTTCAACAAAAGTCAGAGAACAGATGAGCGACAACTCTCATTGAAAACATAATTAAATTTGTTGCTAACTGTCTTTGTTATCAACTCTGTGATGAGAACAAAGGATTTCAACATCATCTGAGTGACACACACACACACACGCACGCATGCGTGTGAAATAGATTTAAGGTGGTAATTATTTGCCTATTGGAAGGTAAATTCAGTGTTTTCGTTATTTTATTGCACTTTTACTGTAGTTTCAGTTGCAGGTATTAAAGACTGCACTGGTGGTAAAATAGCACTGAAGGCTGCATTAAACATTCCACTGTTGTTACCTTTGTCTCTGCCTCCCTTCAGCATGGCTGTTTGTGTTTATCTGGACCATTTAGAAAAACAAAACCATTTCCTAGTTAAAACTGATTCATATTCAGAATAACTCATTTATACATGAGTTTATATTTGTTAATTTCATCCCGAACATCTGACACTGCATATTTTACAATTAAATGTTGACATATTAAAAATCTGAAATAAAAATGACAAGTATCTTGTAAAGTATCTTCTTTATAAAAGTAAATTGTCCCATGGGGTCCACTGTTAATGTGATCAGGGGTCACTTTATAAATTATTTATGTATTTATTTATTTTTAGGAAATGTGACAAAAGCTAATTTCCATCGTAGTCATTTCCACTTTCTGTGAAAATGAAACATGTTAGGATGGAAATGATGATGCCAATCATATGTTTATACAGAAATACAGACGATTTTCAGTGTCCTGCTATTTAAGTATACTGAGCATGACAGGTCTTTTTTTTTTTTTTTACCCTGAAATAAATTTTATACAAAAACAAAACAAAAAACAAAGACTAACTTTTCAGAAAGACATGAGATGAGTTTGTGTGGATCCTGTGTAGGCTGGGAATTTATTTAGAAAATATCTGAAGCTCAGTTGTTGAAATTGTTTTTTAAAAAATGTGCACATTATGTAAATGTAATTTTGGCAACTGATAAACTTCATATGTTCATATCTTCAAATGTAAGCTGTGTTCCACCAAAAAAATAGAACTATAACAGAATGACAATAAAGTGTCACGTCCCCTTATGAGCTTTCTGAGACGTCTCCCTCATTTCATATCTGTAGTGCATGTGCCACATAACATGTGAAAGTAAATGTATTTTAAATGTGGTGAAATGACTGAGATTTTATAAAACACCTTGAGGCACATTGTTTCTGCTCTGGTAGAAATGATGATTCAGATTGAGAGGAAGTGTAGGTAAATGAACTGACGCTATATACAGAATTAAACATGTCAGTATTTCACCGCACTGTCATAAATGCGTTGCTGTGTTGGGATTTCTCGGTGAATGCCACACCCAAGGGCTCAAACACACTAAATGGATACTACACTCCTCTCCTTTCAATGGCCAGCTCGCACACAGCCCCAGGGTCAGCACCCAGTGCTGCTATATGAAACACAAGACGCAGCTCAGTGTGTGATGATACTGCTGTATCCTCACATTATCCTCTGCAGAGAGGAACCACAGCCCGGCTAACGCGGCTGGCGCCTCGCAGGCTCTTCGAGACAGGGAAGGATGACCAAGCATTCAGTAAGAAAACCAGATTGAATTACTGCTGATCAAATTAAAGAAAACAAATTGAACTGGGGACGTCTATTTTCTATTTTCTATGAAACGCCTGCTCTGAAATGAGCCTTTTTTATAAAGGGACACTTTTTTCGGGGAGGGCGTGGATTTTTAAACTGCTTTCCAACCAACTCAGAGCCCAGGTTCACTTCCTGATAGATCTCAGTGACTAAGCAGCAGAATGAAGATGAGCTAAGAGATATTCTAATATGTTGATAATGATTCACAGCTGAGGGGGTTTGTTGCATTTCACGGTTGCATTCAGTAAGTGCTTTGTGTGTTTAGATATTCAGATTATTGCTTGCTTGCTTGCTGGCATGTGAGAGCACAGAGGCCTCTGGGCAGAAAAATCTGTCCAAATACATAAACTCAAATGCTATCAGTGTCAACGCTTTGGGCAATTATTAGCACATAAAAGAAGCCGTTAGATGAAGGAGGGGGGAGAATATACTGATCTGCTCTATGATAAAGGCCGGAAAGAAAATATGTCTGAGTCCAGAAATATCAGCCCAGATAGCGGGGGCATGTGGGGGGGGCATGCACAGTACCTGCTCTCTGCTGGCCTAGTAATGAGCTACACAACTCTGTGTAATGGCAGCTCACTCACAGACGTACACTCACTTACTGCCGTCCGTCTAATGTAATGCAAACCAGGATATTTTAAGCACAAAGAAAACACGAAATTTGTTAAAATATCTGTGAGATTTCACTTTCTCTGATGCTCCATCCACAATCCACACACTCACCTCACAAGAGAACATGTTCTTATATTTTTTGTGACAGGATCTGCACTGCTTTCACTTTCACTTTTTTTTTTTTTTTTTGGTAGAGCACAGATCTCAGACATGAGAAAAAAAATTCACACTGACCCCACCTTTTCAGGACCATGCATTCTGAGCAGTGTGGCTTTGTCTTCCTTCTCTTTCTGTGTAGCGGCCATGTGAAAGAAAAAAAAAAAGTGATAAACTCCAGAACATAATTCCACAGAGGACGAAAAAAATAAATAAATAAAAAGCCACTGCAGGTAGAAAATGAGCGTGATGATCTCCTCAGACCAGGTGAGCCCCATCCACAGGGGTCCCCATCAGCTCGGCTCCATCACTGCCACATCCACAATCTCCATGACAACCACTTAACTTGATGACCTCCTCACCATGACGACCTCTGTCACCCAGCTGTCCTCCTGGGGCCTGTAACAGAACTAATATGGCTGCTGTGGAACGGCCTGTGAGACTGAGCCCACCACCCCCTCTTCATCCTCCTCTCCTTTTCTTTCCTATAATTCCTCCACCCCGGGGGGTTAAAGCAACTAAATCTGAGGAAGTGACTCTCCTCCAGACAATAAAACCCAGTCTATCCTAATGGTTCCACCGGGTTAAGAAACCCTTTGCCTTCCGGCAAAGGAATCAATTGGATCTACATTGCTCCTAACCAACAACCTAACAACTCCCTGGGACTGTGGCCTCTCTCTCTCTCTCTCTCTCTCTCAGTGTGGAGATAATTCATCTCTTCAGGCTTCCTGCTAGAAAGTTCCTCGAGTGGCTGCTGTAACCCAGTTCAGCGCCCAATTGCTTGGTTATTTTGAAATTGAGCTGTTTGTGTCCAGAAATGAGAGGACGATTGTGTGCTAAAGGAATGTGTGTGTGTGTGTGTGTCCTCAAGTGCAAGCAGAAGTACAACCCAAACATTCACATGGACAAACACACACACACAGCTTCTTAAAGCATGTCTTTGTCTCCTGGGGTTGCATAATGGTTCCATGACAGCCTGTCAGACATCATATGAAACTGATTCCACAAAGCCAAAGCTCCTCTCCCTACGCCATTATCTGTATCCGCTGATGACTCCGCTCTTGATCAGTCTCTCTTATCTCTTGCTATGTTATAAAATGGTCCACCTCATACTGCCCTGGGCAAACACAGAGAAGGAGCACAGACTCCTATAACATGTAAGAGTGCGGAAGACACAGTCAGGACCAGGGTGAGTCCAGTTGTGAAGGTGATACCTTCCAGAACCCAGATCAGAGCAGTTCTACATGAAAACCAGTTCATCTGACAGAGACTACAAATACACATTTCCTCCACTTTCTTCAAAGATTTTAGATTCAAGTATCCACCATGTGTAAAATCTAGCCGGTGGGCCTTGCACAAAGGGCTGTATTAGGCATACGTTAAGATGCCGTAGTGTGTAAATGCATGAATGAGTGTGTGTGTGAGTGCAGCGGTGAATGTGTGTGCGTCAGATGCACATGCATGTGTAGCACAGTGGTGTGTGACTTACCCCCGGCCGTCCCTGAGGGTTGAACATGCTCTGACAGCGCTGATGCTTCTCAGCGTCCCGCTCCTCTGAAAGCTTTCATCTACACTGTGCTCACTATCACTCAAAACTCCCTCCTCTCCTCCCCAAACACACTCTCTCTTTCTTTCTACCGCTTTTGTCTCTCCATATCATCTCCATCTTTCCGCTCTCTTCCTCTCCCTGTTCTGTCACCTTTCTCCTTCTTTGTTTCTTCTTTCCTTACACTCTTACTTTCCTTTGCTCTGCGTTCCCCACTCCTTTTTCACTTTCTCCCCCGTTCTTTTTTTCTCCACATCTTGCTCTCCCTCCCTCTCTCATCCTTTTTTTCTTCTCCTCCTCTCTGTCACCCTCAACCAGTGCTCCAGGAGCTTGGTATCGCTGTTTCTCAGCTGGCACAGAGAACAGCCAGGCACATGGGAGGGCTGTTTTGTAATCTAGCAGGTCATACCACCCTGGCACAGGAAAGGGGGGGTGCTGATGGGATGCAGGGAGGGGAGGGGGAGGGAGGACTGAGCAGGCCTATACTACTACCTTCCAACCTATACCTTTTTTTGCATCCCTCCGTCTGTGAGCTGATGGTCTCTCCCTTTTTTCCCACCGACGATAGGATGTCTAGCCTCGCTACATACTCCCTGCACATTATTGTTCATCTGTGTATTTTGTACGGGTTGATTTTGTGTGTTTGTTGATTTGTTTGTTTGTTGGTTACATACAGGTAAAAAAACTGAGGTTTTACGAATGAGCAGAGAAAGGGATGGAAGAGGGAAAAAAGGAAGGGAGGAAAGAAAAGAGAGAGAATGGGAATGAGGAAGCGTTTGAATGAAAGGAGGAAGGAGAGAGGAAAGGAAAGGGAAAAGGATGGGAATGGAAGGGGGCTCAATGAAGCCTCCTAACTCAGAAAATATTTTTAAGCAGAGGAATCGAATGTGTGATAAAAAAAAAAAAAGAACAAAGAGCCTGGTCATGAATTTGTTATGTTGTATTCTTTAGGTTACAACACAGCCACACACAGCTGGCTCCACTGAGTGTGTGTGAGAGTGTGTGTAAAAACACACAGACGAGCAGAGGCAGAGAGAGAGAGAGAGCTGGTGAGAGACTGTAAAAGATGGAGGTTAAGTCTCAGGGTGACTGAGCGGTCGTCTGCCTCACCGTGAGCTGTCATCTCTCCCACAGCTGGTCACATCTCTGTCCACTCACCCTCACTCTCACCTTACTCACCTCAGGAACACCCTGCTCTTCAACACCCAGGATATATTTACAAACTAGAAACGTTTGCATTAAATGAACTGATCGATGTTTAATTCTTGTTTGTTAAATCCTGATGAATTAAATTCATTTATTTCAACCCAAAGAGAATGAGGTACCTGAAACAGTGAGTGTTGTTGTTAGATATGATGGTAATATATGGTGAGGATATGTTGTATGTCTGTGTTCATTTATTTAGTTCAATAGGCTGAGTGATAAATAGTATTAACGACACACATTTGAGACATGTTTGAACATTATCCTCAGAATTTGCCAGCGCTCAGCACCAGAGTAGAAGGTAGTGTGTCCTTTATGTTGCGAGGGCGTGGAGGTCCGGATGGTGGATGGACCTGTGCTGAGTGACGCTGGTTAGGACGTGTTCCAGTTCAGCTCTGACAACATAAGTGAGGCTGTGGAAATAGTGACAAGCTCCTCAGCTGGCCAGTGATTTCATCTGCTGCTGACAGAATTTCATACGTTTCATGCTGTTTGATGATGCTGTGTTTTGGAGGCACCTTCATCCTTCAGCATCTCTAATATGAGGGAGAGGGATATGCTAATGTGGCTATGTCAGTGTGTGTGTGTGTGTGTGTGTGTGTGTTCGGAAGAGTGAAGTTAGTGTGAGGGAATGAAGAACCACTGAACCATGAAGGAAGGTGAGCTAAATGTGTGTGTGTGTGTGTGTGTGTGTGTGTGTGTGTGTGTGTGTGTGTGTGTGTGTGCTGTCTTGAGCAGCAGTCCTGCTTCCTTCAGCTGTTTGAACTGTCTGCCTGGTTTGGTGTTCATCTCGTCTCTGAATGAAAAGCAGAAAAAATGGCTGGACGGGCAGAAACACGACGTAACACATAATACTCAGATTCATCATGACTAAAAAACAAGAAACATGTCTGAGCATAATTAAATATTGAATGAAGACACCGGGACAATGACTCTGTGTAGCACACGTATGCTTTTGACACGTTCTATTGTTAAAGCTGCATTACTACTCATATGTTGAATGAAAAATAATTTCATCACAATTCAGATATTTCTCAGAGGCATTTAGGTGTTAAATGGCAACACACTGTCACCAGAAATATACAGTAAATAATAAAGCTATGCATTGCTATTTCAAGAGTGCACAGTGAAAGTCCATATGCTGTAATCACAGTACCACAGTATGGTTTTGAGAGCACACAAGCAAACAGTCTTTGATGTAAAGACGGCTTCTTTTGTGGTGGATGAAAGATTTGAAAAGGAGAAGAAGCTCCCAGCGTCCACGGCTCCATCCTTCCACTCACATCTGAAACAAAAAAGAGGGTTTCCAGTTTGAACCGGTTTCAGTAATGAAAGTGAAGTTTGGAGCAGATGATGGAAAGTTTTTTTCTCTTTACAGCTTCTAACATGCTGCATTGGAGCCTATATACCTAACACACATCTCTCATCAAACCTATGTGCCACATATGGAGAAATGCACAGCTATTGTTGCAGTAGATGAGCTGAGGTATTGATTATCATTCTACCACAGGCTGTCACAGTGGACTGTGAAATTAGACCAGCCTACACCAGCTCTGACACATACGTACACAGAAACTAATTCGTTTTATCATTTTTGTCATAAAGTTAGATTCAAAATGCTTAAGTTCAATGTATTGCAAGTGTATAATACCCACACTAAACAAAATCTTTCAGTTCAATTTTATTGCTTGGGTGATCCCTGAACCGTCCCTCAGTTATGCTGCTATAGGCCGAGGATTCTGGGTAAACTCCCATGACTCACAGAGCACTTCCTTTTTATTCTTATTCTCTCTCTCCCTCTCACCATCATGCACTTGTATCACACTGCTGCATGTCATTAACTTCATGTCCTCTCTCTCCTGCCACTAGTGCTCAACCACTCATCATCATAATTATTCATTTTCTAACAACAACAACAATAATAATACTAGTGTCATATTAGTAGTACTATAATTACAATACTATTATTATTATTATTAGGTGTAGTAGTAGTTAGTATAATTATTATTATTCTTATTATTATTAATTGGTGCTGCTATCACCGCTGCTGTTATTAATAACATTATTACACCTAAAAGTATCGCTGTTATTAAGCCTTATCCTAGGATAATGCATGTTATGATTTGGCTCTGTATAAATAAAACTGAACTGAACTGAATACTCTAATTAAAAGATCACATTTCCTGTACCGAGAGAAATTTATCTCAAAAGTCGTGGCATGTGAGTGTGACGATTTCGTGATTATTTTCGGTGATTGCAAATGCATCAAATCACACACAAATACAACTCAGCTTGGATAAATGTCACTCCTCCACGTTTCATCTCCAGGTTTATTTATATAATAATATTTGCTAATGCTTCCTGTGTACATAAATGTCCAAAAATATTTGTCAAATACTTGTCAGATCTGTCAGATCACCTGACACATATGGATTGAATTATATTTGTCTGCAGTGTTTTCAGACTCTTTCCACATTGTTTGATCTGCTAATGCATGTTTCATTTAGGTGCAGGTGGAAACTCAAATTTCCCTCTGGGAAAAGCTTCTTTCTTCAAAACATGCATTAGCTCCTCCAAATCTGCCCAGACTCTATTTAACTCAGAGCTTGTTAGGACTGACACTAATGTCCCTCTATATTCTCGTGGTTTACAGCCATGCTGAATATCTAAGGGATGTTTCATGTAGACCAGTATTTATACTGTATATGTAGCTTTATTATAACATTCATTCATGTTACTCTTTTCATTTCAAAAGCAGATAATGCGTGGCACACCATCAGAGCATCATTGCTTGTAGAGCTTTATATTTTATCCAATTATCATTGCTGATGTGTTTTGGGCATAAACAATTGTATTTTCTTTTCTATTTTCATTATTGATTAATGTGAACGCCCAGCCATTTAAGACAAGCAACCCACCTCTATTTCCCAATTTCCCAATTTTGCTTGCTACATAAATGTTTAATGATCAAAACTGTTCATTAAATTTAACACAATCAACCAACAGATTAATGGTGTCAGCTCTACTGTATATGTTCATGCTAAAATTTAAAAGCACTCAGATACAGAAGATCAACAGAAAGCTTTATTTCATTTTTCAGTGTAAACCAGGACCAGGTAGACAGATTTAGATACATGTCAGTGCTTCACTCAACACACAGATGAGGATGCATCCAGCAGATTCCTGCAGCTTCTTGCACCATACGGTGAAGCTAATGGGTACCGGAGCTCATATCGACAGACTGCATGATTGACAGATGCACAAAGATGCCCTGCAGTCAAGGCTGAGCTAGCTGCAGCCATATTCCATGCGGTGCCATTTTCACGCCGCCATGTGTAGTAGCAGGCAGCTCGGAAACCAATTTTTACCGCTATTCTTGTGTAACCAATTGTATCATTAACCTGTTTTAGTTTCATGAGCAGCGTGATAAGCTAAGTAGCTCTCCTTGACCGAGGCGACACTGTCGGATGCCATTTAAAGACGTGAAGCGTTTCTTAAAGCCTTAGATTCATTTACACAACATTGCTGTGCATTTTTGCTGCAAGTGGACCACAGGCAGGCTGTGTGTATTTAGAGAAAATGTGTACATCCTAGGTGTGTGATCGTGTCATCATCCGTATGCATCTGTGTGTAGCTGTGTTGAGAGTGAATCTGTGGAGAGCATGTTCCTGCCTCCTCTGCTGTTCCTCAGCTCTTGTCTTGGAGTGAGTGAGTCAGTGTGGGTGAGAGCAACGAGTCCAGGCACTCCCTGATCCCTCACCCTCATATCAGCCCCCGGACAGCTTACTGTAAGCACTATATGTTAATACTGTGTGTGTGTGTGTGTGTGTGTCCACGTGAGTGTTTATCCATCCAGGTGTGGATGTATGCAATGTGTGCAAAGCTGTGATATGGGCATGAATCAAAATATTTGCACATTAAACACTGTGCTTCTAGTCCTACGTGAACAAATATAATCATTTTAAATCAACCACGACACATCTGATATTAACAAACAATTAAGTAGCTCACAAATTCAGTTTTTGCTCAAGACATCAGTGACCATAATCCAGCTGCATGGGTCAGAAATACTTGAAAGCTCCTCACCAACACCAGTCACTGAATAAAACATTTGGTGAGCACACTTTTAAAAATCAACTGCAGCACTTTAAACAAATTAAAAACATTCCTGACTCCGACCTCAGTTCTAATCATTTTTGTACAATTTTTAACAAAGTACGTTTTTAGAAGTACAAATTTTTTAAATGAAACACTGGGCCACTCCTCGGTCCTCCCTGAGTATTTTCACAGCTCTTACTATCAGAGATGCAATTTGGACCCAAAACCACCAATCATCTGACTGATTGGCAAAATTTCAGGCTCATTAGAAAAAACAAATCTGACTTGGATTTGTCCTCACTTGCAAATACCTCTGGAAATGCAGCTCAGTTTTGGAAAATAAAGGAATCTTTGAGAAATAATTCCCTACTAAATTTCCATTTTCGAAATCATAGCAAATGAAAAAATAACAAATCAAATATGCGTGATGCTTTCAATCATCATTTCAGTTTCATCTGGAAATATGTTTAACAGTTTACTACGACTACCCTCAGTGCTGGTTCTCCATCTGCAGGCTCTTTCCCTCTAAGGCAATACAATTTCAAAAAGCCGAGGTGAAGTTTACAGTGAACAGGTCTGTTTGAACCCTAACTAATCGAAGGTTGAGGATAAGTTAGATCTTTTGCTCCTTTACCTCAGTGCTGATTTAATTGCAGCACCTCCCTACCTCAGTTTTAATTTATCTTGCATCATGTAAAATTTTGAAAATCTGGAAGTCTACACAGGTTATCCCATTACATAAAGGTGGTGATCCTAGCTACTTCAATAATTACCGTCCGATCCCAAAATTGTCCTGCTTAGCAAAACTCCTGGAGTCACAAGCAAATTCTCAACTGAAACTAAATCAAAGTCAAACAACGTCTTAGCACAACAACAACCACATCACGTATACTTGACAAAACTAGTAAAGCCCTGGACAACCATATACATTGTGCTGCACTTTTCATAGACCTATCTAAAGCATTTGACTCAGTTGATCTGCATAAAAACTATGATTGATTCAGTAAATAGTTTTATGACCATGTCAGCTAGAAGACAGTAATCTCTCAACAGTCCCCTTAGGGTTAGTATAGGTGTTCATGGTCTTCTTACAATGTCATCTCTGACGCCCCAAACTATAATGTACATTTTTTATGCAGATGACACTATTTTATACGGCACTGGCTTTTCTCTTAATCTGGCCATTGCAAATCTACAAGAGTCTATTTTTCTCCACATTTCAGATCTTTCATCAAACATAAGCTTCAGTCTGGTAAAACTAAATGTACACTGTCCTCTAGGTTACCTAAGAGTATCCAGCCTACTGGCCACATCCAAACCCTTAGTGATTATGAAACTGAAATTGATGAATGTTGTTGAATGTTTTTAGTAGCACCAGTTCAATAAATACATGTGGTCACATTAACTAGACAACTTTAGTCTTAACTAATCATGACAACTAGGAAGTCCTAAGGTGTGAGCGTGTATCATTTTGTTTTTAGTGTGAAGCATTAGTTTGTGTATGTGCCCACATCCAAACCCTTAGTGATTATGAAACTGAAATTGATGAATGTTATAAATACGTAGGACTCTGGATTCCAGACTCATTTTTGAGACCCATGGGGACCACCTATCATGCAAACTGGAGGTTGTCTTTTTGTACTGAAACAAATCACATTTCTTTTCTGCTAGTCAAATTGTTGTACAATCTACAATTATGTCTGCTCTGGATTAAGTTGATATTGTTATCTCCTTCCAGCTCTTGACTATGTCAAGAGACACGATGCTGCATACAGATGGAAAAATATGAAGTTACGCTCTCTTATTCCACCAAAAAATTTTAAAATGTTGTACTTGTGTATTTGCAATCACAGTTGCACATTTTCTTAAATTTGAGAATGTATCATTTATGTCCGTGAATTGTCTGTGTGTCTGTGTCGGCTTAAACTCTATATGTTTATTTTTGCTGCACAGGTCTCTCTCGAAAAAAAGATCTCAATCTTAGTGAGACTACCTGTTGAAATGAAGGATTTAATAATTATAATCTGCACACACACAAACACACACATTTGACATAATGTTTCAGTGACTCACAGTCAACTGACAGCTTAGATCTGCACAGGAAAACAAGCTGATTCATGTTCACAACTTAATGCTGTAGACTTCTTCGTTAGCTAACATGGAAACATGCGTACTTGTTGCACTGGTGCCACTTTAGTTTAATTTCTAAGCCTGGAGGCAATTGAGCTAAGAGGTAATTGTATGTTTGTGTCAGTTTATGGTTTAATCATACTATGTCTGCATATAGCAGAAGAAGAATGATACACTACTTTTTCCATTCTTCAGCCTGTCCATATTGTTAATTACATTGCATGTTATCTCTTAGCTGTGCTCTCAGGGCCAGCGCTGCAGAAATAAAGGAGGGTGCTTTCGCTAGTGTCAGCTATCTTTTGTTCATGTTTTGTTCATCTTAAAAATTCGACTCGAGTCTTTAGTCCTTAGTCATAAACCATTGACACATTGAAGCACACAAAAGTTTCCTGGTGACTCCTCTCCTGTGTTAAAAGGGGACAAAGAGTAACCATGAGGACACATTGGAAGCTAGAAAACAACACAACATCACTTTCGCCACTTTCTGCTGAACACAAAACAATCTGCTCATGCCCCACAGAAAATAAATAGGAGTTCGTGTCACATGACACCACCCTGCATTAACTGGGTCTTAACTGTAACAGAGGAAAAAACTGTGCAAAATGAACATGATTATAATGTCTCTTCAAGTAATGGTGGCAAAACCTGGGAAATCCAAATAACCATTTAAAATTAATACCAATCATGGAGTTTTGCACCTTGTAGTACGGCAACTGTGTCATGAAACCTCGAGGAAGAGAGCAATTGAAGTCGAAGAGGCTCTGAGGAGGGGGAGGAGAAGAAAGGTGTTATTTTTACACAAACCACTGATACATCTGTATACAGCACTCAGCACAGCTTCTCTCTGTTTCGTTCCATGTGTCCATGTGTGCAGTTAGTACACAACCATCAGCTGTAAAGGTTTTCCTTCATTTGTTCTTACTGTCTACTGTAAATTTGATGTGAGGATGATAAAAAAAAAACAAATTATACAATTAATTATACAATTATCTAATTTTGTATAATGTAATATCAGTATTCAGTACAGCTACACAGTAAGACACAGGAATTATTTACTTATTTTTAGTAGCACCAGCTCAACAAATACATGTGGTCACGTTAACTAGACAACTTTAGTCTTAACTAATCATGACAACTAGGAAGTCCTAAGGTGTGAGCGTGGATCATTTTGTTTTTAGTGTGAAGCATTAGTTTGTGTACGTGCCCACATGTCATCTCATTATTATCCAGGAGATTTACACTGATGAGGCCATTAGCAGGCTGTAAACCCACTCCTCTGCCTGTGTTATGATTACATAAGCTAGCCGCTATATTAACTTACCCATTAGGAACAATGCTGATCGGCCAGAGAAAAGAGCAGCGAGACACGGAAAGATTCCGCTAAAGCTGTAATAATGGACCAACTGATGATGGACTGTTTGTGTCCCTTTCTCTTATTTACCAAATGTGGCTTTTAAGTGAAAATAAGTGTGTTGTTAAATTGGTTACCTGGGCTTTATTTGTTTACTGGTGTGCAGTCTAAAAGGCTTTCTTTTATTGAAATGAGCTATTTCTTACTTTGAAGGCAGTCAGAAGGTTTACTGAAGCCTTGGTGCAACACAAAATATCTGCCTTTTGGAAGCGAAGAGAGCACGCTGCATTTTCCCTTTTATTTTGGTGCAGTTTCATCTAGTTGCTTTATTTACCACGCACTGGAACTGCCTAAAAATTTGCCTAATAAAATTCTTAATTTGAAACAAAAGTTATGCTAATATGATGATTCATTAGACCACATCACTAAGCAAATGATTCTATGCTGAATTACTAGTCTTCACTTAATACATTGTGGTGTCAGGAACCCAGGATCATAAAGGAGTCTGTGTTGCCAAACGGACAAAGTGTGTAACTGACCCAGGTGTGGCCCCAGGTGTGGCCCCAGGTGTGGCCCCAGGTGTGGCCCCAGGT
This sequence comes from Toxotes lorentzi, assembly GCA_037833715.1. NCBI lineage: Eukaryota > Metazoa > Chordata > Actinopteri > Toxotidae > Toxotes > Toxotes lorentzi. Next base: position 24,242,535 of record JBBMJY010000025.1, read on the forward strand.
GTGGCCCCAGGTGAACCTAAGCACCCCAGGTTCACTGTGTGGCAATCGCTAGGTCATAATTTGTTTGTGTCTAATTTTGTTCAAGAGAATTGAACCATTCACCTCTGAAGCACACTTGATCTTGTAGATCTTGTTTCATTACCCATGCATTGAAAATAGGCTCTTTGTCAACATTTTGATTTAAGACCACCATTATTTCAGCTGATATTGTCCTTATATTGTGCATATTCCATCCATGACCACGATGCCAGTAAGAGATCCTGTAAAATGTGTTAATATTCATTTTATAGCAAATCTGCTCTTATATTCATCTGGACATAAAGAGGTTGAGAAGAGAAAAAAGGCAGGAATAAAACCTCATCGCTGCTATTCATCCAGGCTCGAGCATGAACCCATAAGAGGCTCTTCACAGAGTGGCTGAGTCATACAGGACACACAGGAGGAGACTTGTAAAAGCTACAGTGGGGGGGTTTAGAAAGTTGAGGCCACTGGCATACCAATTAAAGATGAGGGGAGATAAACTGTAGCAGCGTGAAGTGGATGTCTTCGTCTACGTGTTCACTGATTGTCTCATATCCTACATGGCTACAGGCAGTAAGCAAACAAAGAACCTCAATTACTCTTTGTGACTTAGATTAGGTGTGACCATATTCAGATCATTTGGTGTTGTCTCGGCACATATGATAAAATATGTATTGAAAGACCTGAAGTAACATGTATTATGTAAGACTGTCAGCACACATTTAGCAGCAGTAGTAGTATTAACCAGCACACATGTGAAGGCTGGGTGGTGGGTGCTGTGTTTTCAGTGGCCTCCTGTGAAAGCAGGTATAGAGGCAGCCTGCAGCCGCTGAAGCAATTACGTTTATGTATGGAGATGGATGTTTTGAAAATGTGTGTAAGTGTGTAGTTGATAATAAGCCAGTCTGGATGGTGCTAATGACCTCTGCTTCCTACCAGAACCTGCACCAGCTCAACCTTTCACTGAATTCACTGTGTAACATTAGACCTGTGAGATTAGTCAATTTAAAAATGTGCTAAAATCCATGGCAGTCTGGTGAATGGCTGCTAAATGACTGCTAATGCCAGCATGCTAACATACCTACAGTGACAATGCTACAACACTGGTGTTAAGCAAGTGTAATGTTTACAGTGTTCACTGTGTTAGTCCAGTGTGTTTACATGCTAATATTTAGAAATTTAGTCATTACAGTTACATTATCTGGCAAATGTTATACATATATATTCCTGCTTTTAATGCTGTGGTGAACTAACAGGTGACTGTTGTGCTTGACAGGCTGATTCTTTGGGGGCGTTCTCTTCAACAAGGGCTTAGTGGAAATACTGTTAATCCTTAAGCCATATCAGCACATATGGATCATTGCCCTTTTGGTTTGCATAAATACTTTTCAGTACATTCTGGAAACATGGCCTTTAAATGTGTTTTATGATTGTTCATAACACTATCTCAATAAAGAAATGATGACTGCTGTGGAAGCGCTGTCTTATATCAGAGAAAAAAGACTGCAGGTGGAACTTTCCTGTATCTCTGAGCCTCCATCGTCATTACTATGACAGCCACCAGCCACCAGCTGCCCACTTGTCATCTTCTTTACCTTCTTACCTAGCGGTGAGTCACCACCCCCTCCCCCCTCACCCTGGAACCTTTCATCTCTCTCTCCCTCTCTCTCTATGTCTAAGAACACCAACCTCTGTTTGTGCATATTTTATCATTATCAGTCATGCAGTGTGATTCAGCGTGCAGGCAGTGATCAGTGTGTCATAAGATATACCAGCATTGTCACTATCATCATTATCATCATAACCATCATCACCAGTAACAGAAACAACATCATCTGTGAGTCAGGTCACTGTGCCATCAGGCTGAAGAACACAGTATGATCAGTTTGGCCTTTGTGTAATTCAATCAGTGTATGACTTGTCCTGGAATGACATTTGGAAGTCGTCCAGATGGATCACCGACAGGCTGAGAGAAAAACCCTGTGCTTGTGAGTTCGTGGCCACTTAAGTTTCATGTCAACATGTGTCTCTCTCCACAGATTGGTGTCTAATAAATCAAACATGATACAAAATGCTCCTTAAAAAAGAAAAAAAAAACTTTTTAGCAAATTTGAATAAGCAATTATTATTCATCCTAGTAGTTACTGCTGCACACAAACAACATTTCCACGTGGACTGTAGGCCTCTTTTCACAGCTGATGTTTCGACATGTCGCACTAGGAGAAGCACAGGTGTAAGTAATTACATGAATGATGGCTAAATTCCATTTAGCTGCTTCAGTTTCAGTGTCCTGGTATCATGCATGCTGGGTTGCTGTCACTCTGTCGTGGGCTGAGACCTGGTCACAGCAGAAAGCGGCACCACAATATTAATCTGTGTGTCTTGTTCAAATATTTGGTTCTAGCAGCTTGGTGCTGTAGTGACCACACTAACAGGACAGTGGGTGAACTGCTATAGCTGGCAAGGTAACCGCTACAAGCTAGTCAGCTGGGCTAGCACCTGTCAGACGCAGTAGCTCCCATAGTTTCTCCCTGTTTGCTCTGTAATGATCTGTTTGCTCTTTTGTGGAACAGTTTATGCTACAACAGAGGGGGTTAAATAAAACTGGATATAGCTAATAAGCTACAATAAGCATCCCCTGAGCATGTGACGTTCCTGAAAAATAAGAATCCTCCATATTCCAGAGAGGATGGAAGGTTGGCACAGTGTTGGCTCTAAGGAGCCGCTCATGCCAAAGGTCCTCAGAGCCGGAAACCTTCCGACCGCAACCACACTGGAAATGGCTCAGTGCACTGGCAGAATCTCTGACAGACCCAAACCCCTTCATCACTAAGTTCTTGAACTTCAGCCAGAGAGAAAAAGAAAAACAGAAAGACCTCCTTTTACCTGAATTACAGCATGAAAAGGATGAATTCAGTGGTGCGAAAAATAGCCTACAAGAGAAGAACATCGACTACGTCCTGTTCTAACAGTGGATCTCGACACCAGGGAACCATTACATTTTGCTCCTCAGCCACCGAATCCCAAAACTACCTCAGTGATCTTGAAAAGTGAGTAAAGACACTAATTTGAAACAACATTGGGTCCAAAGTGTTTAATAACAGAGAAACAAACCCTGGGTTTATTTTTATTGATAACATACTGATGTTTTTTTTTCAGTTTGGGTCCAGACATAACTATGCTTCATCTTTTTTTTCCCCCACTGTAACATTTAAGGTCTTCTCATCAGTGTGTCAGTTAAAATGTACATCAAAGACATCAATACCAACCTGTCCGTAGAGGCAAAGCACAGATATTGCTTTTACACAAGAGAGCCACCTAACACACTCTGAGCACCTAAGGGTGTTTCACATCAGTAATGTGGTTCATTTGATCCAGACCAAGGGAGAAAAGGATACGTTGTATTTTAGCTCTGGTCTGGTTTGTGTTCACACTGACTTGTTATAAACAAACCAAGAGGAGTAAACATGATGTCATATACACTGACAGGTCACATCCTGCATCATCAGGCCTCACATGGGAAAATCTCATCCTAGTGACTGACAGCAGGTCAGCCTGCACATTATTGCTCCTAGTGTGCATATGTACAGTATTCTCTCTAGTGTCACAAAGAGCTCATGTCAGAATAACTCATTGGAAGCATTATTAATACTATTAAACTGCAAATCCATAACATTTTATCAGCTTCATGACAAACAGAACAGCTGCAGCTGGTGGGGTTGTACGATCAGATATTTTAAGCAGCGTAGACCACATGCACTAGCAAGGTCCAACCATAGCACAACCAAGTCCACGTTCCCCTCAACTCCTTCACTACCCCAGACGCAGGATTTTCTGGGGGACTTGAACTCCGTAAAGGGTACTCTTGGGCCAGATTTTGCTCTGGCAGTTCTCTCATGTCAACCTCCATATTCAGGGCTGGTAAGTCTATGAGAACCCTGTGTTATTCTAGCTCTTCTTCTGTAATTGGTTGTAATTGTTGTGGGAGTAGTGGTCAAGCTCTTCATCCTATGCATTTACTTCTGAGCAGCTTTATAAGCCCAAAGGTATTTATGATAAAGGCAGCTCACCTCCTGGCTCTCTCTCTCTCTCTCTCTCTCTCTCTCTCTCTCTCCTTGCCCTGCCTCCTGTGCCACTCTACCCTGCACAGAGTCAGAAGCTCTTTGTTCTTTGCTCTCTTGCTATTAGACTTGTCATAAAGTGACCAAAAAAATGTGTTTGCATTTTTAAAGTAGAAATCACAGCAGAAAGATGGCAGCTGCACCGTTAGAGAGCCTCTTCAATAAACTGCTGTAGTTTGCTCTGAGTCTGCGGCTGGCTTTACCTCACACCCCTCCCACCCAACATTCATTTGCTTAGTTCCTGAGGACACACACAACCAGCACTCCGAAGTAACACAAGATCATTTGTGATCATCAATTTAAAGTCTAGCAGAGGGACAACAACACAATGAACTACACATGTTCATCTTACATTTATAGTGTTGACTGATCTCTGATGTTGTTAGAACTCCATCTACTGTTTATTAAGAAGTTGTTGTTAGTACTGAGTGGTTATTCATTACTAATAGCTGAGGCTTATGGGATCTTGTTTACATAGGTTGTGTTTCAGTTTAATTATTGTTCTTGTTGCTTTCATATAAAGCTTAATTGTAGTTTAATAGTGGCACAAAACCCCTCTGCAAAAAAACAAAAACAAATTAAAGAACACTGTCTTTTATCTCAGATAAGTGAATACAGTGTGAACAATTAGCCCTTCACTGAGTGTAAAGCAAAGGCTTTCAGTGATGTACAGCAAACTCTGAATAAATATTTAAGTGCAAGATGGTACTCATTAATTCAGCCACACACCTCCTGTAATGCACATGTGCATAATCAATAAACTCTAATATTTCTATATTAAAGTCCTAAAAATTAGCATAAAAATGAAATGTCATGGGAACTGTATGCCTTTAGGACATGTTATTTTCTCTTTAACTACCGCATTAAACTGTTGCAAAAATCAGTGTCATTCAGCAGCTTGAGATATTTTGCATTTTGCCGTTTCATGCCTGACTGTACATCAAGAAACACCATGGAAACAATCAATCAAGTCTGGCAACACAACAGGGCTGCAAATTACCCCACTGTGAAGCACACTGCATTTGACTGCATGTGTATTTTTCATGATCTAAACTGTCAGTTCGTTTGAGAGAGACAGCGTCTCCTCTTCCATCCTTCAGCTTATCTTGTCTGTACTGGATTAAGTCTTAGCCTTTATGAAAAGATAACACAACAACTCTTGATGAATAAATCTGCCAGATATTACTCCAGATTTTTATTATTTGCTTTTAACATTAACATTATGGCACTCACACGTGGTCTGTAGAGGCCCAGGGAAACCAGACTGTGCAGTAATCTATTCAGCGAATAAAGTGCAGAGTCATTGCAGACAACATAGATAGAAATCTCTACTGTTTTGTTCTGTAATATGAAATACCATATCAAAGGAGCAGCACATGTGCATTTGATTAAGGTATTTCCCTCGGTGTTGGGTTTCATCTGTTTGTAACTGCAAGGCTTCAGAGTGTTTGTGATTTTGAGAGACAGGAACATAGGATCAGAGCAGGTCTGACTGCCTGGCACTGAGAAACGGCTGAATCACTGGAGCGTATCTGTGGGCCAAACACGTGCTGGAAAACACACGCACACATGCACACACACACACACTGTCTCTCTCTCGCTCACATACACACACACACACACACACGCACACACACATATACTGTCTCTCTCTCGCTCACACACACACACACATGCACACACACACACACGCACACACACACACACACACACACACTGTCTCTCTCTCGCTCTCTCACACACACACACACACACCTAATGCATACCATTCATTTTTACTTTTTATACCGACATCCTTGAAACACTAGTCCCTGTGAGATGTTTTTGATGATGCATCGGTATCAGGGAGAACAATCTGCTTCTCTGGTTTTATTTCAAAGCAAAACATTAGAATAATATAAAGGATGGTTAAATTTCAAATGTATCATTTTAACTGTTTTCAATTCATGAAAGTTTATTGACGCCACTGACTAAATAAAAAAATTTAAAAAATTCAAGAAAAGTCTTAATAATGGTCGTGGTTATAGCAACATATTTTTCATTTAATAATGAAAAACATTCCAGTTATTACATCGTATCACATTGTTCCATTTTAATAAGAAACTTTTCTTTATAGCTAATTATATCACTTTATATTGGTGTGTGACACAACAGTCGTCTTATTACACAAAATCAGTGTTGGACTGCTTTTCTCATCATAACATAATAAACTGGTTTATTGTTTCAGCAAGAAAGTTCCACATGTTATTATAAGAAGAAGATCCAGTGCTTGCCTGAAGAGGGGACCATGGTAGGAAAACAGACTATGATAGGTTATTGTGGTTTGATCAAAGGAATTGGGGGAAAATGCTTATTCACTCTCTTTCTGAGAGTTAGATGAGAAGACACACACACAGTGTAAGGCTGCAACCAGCAGCTGGTTGACTTAGCTTAGCATAAACATTGGGAACAGGGACAAAAGCTGTAAGCATGAAAACAACAGGTTGTGCTTTTTTAGGGGCTGTGAATGCTGGACTAGTTCTCTATTGACTGACCGGCAGCGAGATTTTACGCAAGTTGACCAGAAACTGCAACTTGTTGTTTTTTCCCATCAGTTTTTGTATGTGAAGTGTTAATTCATGAGCTTTACAGGTGCTGATTGGGTTTTGTTAATGTCTTTGGACTGCGCTGAGCTAACCAGCTGCTGGCTGTAGCTTCATATTCAGATTTCTTTTTTTTTTTTTCTTCAGTGCTAAACATAGTGCACGAGTGATGTATGTGATGATGACGCTGTGCCGCACCAATGCTGTAACTTCCATATGTGTACAGACGATGTTAAAACAGCCTTTATTTAGAGCCCACAGTGCTTCGCTCTACACAGCTAGAGAAAAGTGAAGAAGAAGACGCTTCAGCTGCCACACAGGATGGACATGTGCAAGTTATGTGCATGTGACTAATAATGTCCCCATCATTCAGGCTGTGCTGAGAAATTTAATGTATAAAGGTATGTGTCAATAAATTACGATAGTAATCATAAGGAGCGTAACTGACACCACAGTACACCTGTGCTTTCTGTCTGTATGTGTTTTAATGATTAGCACCCACCCCAGGTCACATTTAATGCAATAGCAGTACTGCTGGACAGGTCACATGACCGTCACAGTGCTGCCACATACAGTATCTACAGGCAACCACCAACACGTGTGATTAAGATACTGTGAATAAAAGACAATGAGTAAAACCTATGCATGTGAATAGAAGGCAGTCATTTCTGACTGTAGACATGATCACAGAGCTGCAATATTCCATCAGCTTTTATTTTTGAACACAAAGCTCTTTCTCACATAAACCACAGAAATAAAAATGGTAGAGTCCGGGACGAGCTGCACTCGCCATCATAAATGTGACAAATGTTTATAGTAGCAACATCCTAAAAAAGAAACCCTGCAATCATCACGAGTAAAAGCCAGAGCGCGTGGAGGATAATACACAGAGACAGATGAAAGGGAGGGTAGACTCATTGAGAGAAAAATTCAGGAAAGTGAGGACAGAGGCAAGAGAGAGGTAGAAGACAGAGGAAAAGAAAGGAGGAGACACAAAGAGAGAGGGGGAGGTGCAGCAGACTATAGGCTAAAACCGACTGCTGTGTTTAATTGCTGTAAAATAGGCAGTAAGCTTCTCTTCCCACCTACTCTTAGCGTTGTTAATATGCTGTTAGCCTCTCCTCCTCCTCCTCCTCACCGCCAGTCCCCTGACACACACACACACACACACACAGCCTACTTACATGCATACACTAATGCACACATGCATGCACACACACATACAGAAATAATGACACACTCAAATTCAGGCTTAGGTGTATATTTGTGGAAAGTCAAAAGGGTCAAATTCACTTGTTCAGGCTTTTGGCTTTCCATAAACACATACACACACACACACACACACACACACACACACACACGTGTGTGTACATATGTGGACAAAGCATCAAGCAGCTGGAGGTTTGAGAAGCTCTGACAAGTCTGAGCTGTTTAGTGAGGAAGCTGCTGCCTGCCTGAGAGCAGCTGTTATGCAACAGAGGTGGTTTGCTGCTGCTCCTGTTGTGCATCCACCTAAACTCTCCTTTAGGTGCCCTCCTCGTTCTCCTACCTCTCTACACACACATATACACACAGGTGGATGCACATTTACGCACATGCATTCAGTTCTTTTTCTCTCTGTCTCTTGCCTCCCCCTCAGGTTGCTTCCCCTACCATCCATCCACCCTCCCTCCCTCTCCTGTCCTCTCCTCTCCTCCCTCACTCCCACTCCCCTGAATGTTAACTGAGCCACAGGATGCTGAAGGCTTTAATCAACGCAGCACAAAGCACATAGAGCTCTGTGTTGGAGATCGCTTTCCGTTCCATTCGATCCTCTCTGCTCATCTGTCTGGCTACTGTTGCAGCTCCTTGAATTTTGCTGTTGACTCTTTTTGTCCTCCATCCCTTGGCTCTCTGAGCAGGATGGATCTGGAACCAGAAACGTTAAAAAGGAATCAGATTTTCACATTAATGACACATGAACATTAATAAAGTGAGGCGAGAAGCTGTAGAGTTTATGTAACCAGTCAACAACACAATGTTGTATATCTGCCGACTAAAACCAACATCCAAATGCAACATTTATCAACAACTTATATTTAGTGTACTGGGTCCATTAAAGACCACAGGATGTTAATCATCAACCTTTAATATGCAAGTTAAAGGACAAAACCATCTCTTATGCTGACATACAGCAAATATTCTGAAAAAAGAAATATACAGTCACACGAGAAAGGACATGTTTAGAGAAAGGACACCCCAAATGCTGGAGTGAAAATGCTGGGTTTGTAAAATCACCATCCACCCCAACCCCACCCTACAAACTATGTGTAGTACAGGACACACACTTATGGGACAGGGGGGAAAAAGGTTTCCATGGAACACAATCCATGCAGCTATTACGGTTCCTTAAAAGATTTTTTTTTTGCAAAACCATTGACAGTAGCAGCAAAGAAATGGAATTTCTGGGAGACACAGTTGGGCACATACTGTAGTTGGCCCTTCAATTCTTAAAAGCAAGAAGGAAAAAAAACACAACTCAGAAGTAGAAATTACAAACGCGCTGTCCACGCTGACACATTCTAAAGCAGTGATAGTCGGAGTCAGGAGGGTTACGTGGCCTCTTAAAAATGACTAATACACAAATTGATGAAGCATGTTTTATTTTAATGACGCTGCATCTCTGGTAGCGAATCCCAACCAACCTTCAGCACCGTGGACAGCTCCCAAAAACATGGTAACTGTACGTGCGAGAAATCCAGGCTTCTTTCTGTTTTACTGGAGAGGGAGGTCATGAGAGTGGAGACGGACGGAGTGGACGGAGAACTTACAGGTGGAAAAGCAGAAGCTTGAGGTTGAGGAACAAAAATGTTCCCAGAAATCTAGTTATTAGAGCGAAAGGCCAGCTACACAGTCCTTTCTCAATATACACAATATAATTAATACATCATTTATTTACAAGATGTTCTATTCGCAAAACATCCAACTCCTTATATATGAAAATCACTTTAGAACTGTTTTTCTTGGAACAATACATGTTGAGTTACAGAGATAACATTTATCACATTAAGAATAAAACATTCACAGTTAATCACTGTGGGTAGGCTTTGTGACTACAAATATATGAAATGTTAATGTGACAAAAATTATTGGAGATTTCTTTTGCATTAACACAGATATTATTACAACAATGCATATTATTATTCCTTTCATCAGCTGATCATATTTGTCTGATGAGAAGAGCTTGTTCTCTGAGGAGTTCCACCTCTGCCTCCACCGGTCCCAAACCCTCCCCTGGCAGAGACACTCTCTTGGCTAAGCAAATGTTGTGCAGCACATCTGCTGCACATGTGATGATGCATGCCCTCTCTGGCTCCATCCTTCACTGTGCAAGCAGTGGAATCTAAAAAATAAAGCCTACATGCAGTGGCTATGCATCATCCCACAATGTTTCTCTATAATAACCAAGACCAGTTTAAGTGCAGGCTAAAACAAACAAAGGCTGGACATTTATTATATTTAACCTAAACATGAGCCACACTCACCTGTGCTGGAACCCTCCCATGCAGCTCTCAATGATTGACCGTGTGTGTGTGTGTGTGTGTGTGTGTGTGTGAGTGCACATATCTGTACCATGACAGGTGTCTCCACTTCTTTGAAGGGTAGTCACTGTCGCCAAGGATTGTGCCAGAGAGCCGCCCCTCCCCCACTCCACCATACGCCAGCGTGCTCTCCCTGAAGATGCATGCATCATGGACTGATCCACACCACTGCACTGAATTAGTTTATGTCTGCATCGCACACAACCTGAAAATTAAATAAGTGAAAGTGTTTCCTGTTTACAAGGAAACTTGTTTTTAGATGGTGCCTGGAGTGAGTACCGTAAACACAGCCAAAAACACTGGCTATACAAGAACCTCTGCTTGGTGTGTGTTCTCCTGCTGGGTGGGTAGATGAACATATCGGCGGGCCCATTGAAGGGCCAGAGAAACTTATTACATTGCCCGATATGCTGAACCTCTGCTTATATTATCAGTGACTGTATTTAGAAAGATGTACTGGCATAAAACTGGAGAGAAATTAGCGGCTGCAGTCCTGGGGACAGGGCAATCCATCCACTCATTCGCCCAGCAGTGTATCTACCTAATGTCTACGTTGTTTCAGCCAGTTTGGTATCTAATGTTCAAGCTCTGCTGTACCCGTCTCCTGCCCCCTGTTCACTCCCTTGCCTGCCAGTCAGTCATCCAGCCCCACTCACCAACCAGCCTTCATTCTCCACTCTGCTCCACCCTGCAAGCCACCAGTTTTCCTCTGCCCTCTGTACTTTCCTGCCAGAACCCTCATTCCTAATCCACCTTCATCCCCACAGATCAAACGATAAACCTTCTCTTGTTCGTTTGAGCTCTGAGTCTGTGAGTCTGCGTTTGGATTTGTTTGGGTTCACCTGTTGATCGTAACAGAGGTCAGGAATGGTAGATTGTGACATTTTCTCAACTGAAATTTTATTACATGCAACAGTGACTGATACTGTACATTTCACACAGCCTTACGAAAAGAATATTTTGAAAACAGAACTTCCCCTTTGCATTTCTGGGACAGCTCTCTTTCCAAAATAATTTTCTGCATTTCTGATTTATGAGACAGAAACAAAAACAAACAAAACACAATGAAAATTAGAGGGAAGTATCAGACAACAGGCCTATCGTGGTCTTAGCCAGATTAACACAGTTGGGGGCCTCCACTGACACCGTTATCTTTCTGTGCATTGTGTACGCTTTGTTTTACCTTCAAATAAATAAACAAAATTGATTTAATAAAGAATTAGCACAATATGAGAACAATACAAATGAAATATAGCTTTTGACAAAGGGCCTCAGTACAGATGTCACATACACACCTGTATGCAGTGGATATATCTACACAAATCATTTGGTAACCGTAGTAACAACACATGCATATAAGCACATGAATGTGTAAATTGTCCCTGATCAATCAGCAACAGCAGTTATAGCTGAGGCCTGTTGTGTCTTTGTACTTTGTCAGGTCATTAAAAACATGCATGGCACAATGGTCCCACAGTAACATCCCCACAATACTGTTGTACAGGATGTCTTTTGTTTGTCCTGTCTCTACCTGTTTGTCAGCATTCACATGTGGCCAATGTGCACTCTTACAGTAATGTTCATAATCACTCATTGAGAGGGGTGGACTGGGGCAACGTTCTGCACTTTCAATTACTAATAAATCTGATTGGCAGTTTCATACATGACGGGTTCGGCCATTTCTAACGACCCTGTCTGTTTCTTTACAGGCCCTCTGAATGAACAACAAGAGAAACGATGTTTTGTGGTGTTATAAGTGTTCTCTGGATTTAGCTAATTGCCCAATAGTGACAGTCTTTAACCAAAGCAAAAATATATATGCAATATCACACAGGATCTAGGGCTAAACTAGATACTGTGTGGTGCTCTGCCACCTTTTGTTTTGATGAAATAGAATATGTGCAGTTAGCATAATCTGTTTGGAATTCATATACACTTTATTAAGCACTTGAAATCCAATCATCACTAAATCATATGTCATGCAGAAAGCCAATGAAAACAAATGGAACGGTCAAAGCTTTCAGATTGACATTTAAGGTGTACTGATTAACAACGTCTGATCATGCATTGAATGACATGCAAGGAAACATTCCACCTTAATAGTTGCCAGTAGCTGGCGACAGCCTTCGAATGGCACAGTGAATTAAATTATTATTGTTTTTTTGTTTTTTTTTTAAAGCATCCTTATATTTATCAGTCACTCTGACGTTTCCTCATTTGTGATGCACTTGCAGGGAAACATTAAGACGCCAGCTGATTAAACTTGAACAGTCTGTGCTGCGTCCATAGCTGAGCTGAGCTACGTTAGCTGAGCTCGACTCTGCCTGCACTGAAACGTTTCCTCTGAATGGACGTTTCCAGTGAGGCTTCATTTGCTACAACATACAACATCCATGGTCTAATACTACCTAGCCTAAAGTCTGATCGTATGGTCAGTTATAGTTGACTAATGTATGAAAACTTCCCACTGCAGGAACAGTGGTTACATAATCTTTTATCCACCAACAAGCCACAGCTTAACCATATACATGCAGGCATGTGTGTGCGTCATACTTCAACAAACAGCACTACACCTCTGCATACACACACAGAAAGACAACTATTCACGCTCATTTTCAAACATACAAGCAATTTAGAGTTGTCAGTTAACCTAACATGTCTTTGGACTGGTGGAGGGAAGTAAAGCAGCGACAAAGATCCCTGATTCAAACCCAGAAGCTTCTTAACGCTTCTTAACCAATGCCCACATTTTACTGTTCTAACATTCAAGCAGGTATGTTATTACAGTTCTTAATCTTTAATGCTCCACGTGTGCCTGGATAGTTAAACTATGGTCACCCCCACAGCCTGCTGTATGGATGTAACGATAAGTGATAACCTCAGACATCCCACAGTTTATATGGTTTCATAATACCTCATAATATGTCTTAAACTGTGATGTGTCACCTTAACTGATTCACTTCAGATTAATTGTCCATCTGGTTTCATGACACTTCTTTGAAATTTTCTCACATGTTGTAACCAGTTCTTGTAACAATGCTACACTATGCTGCACATGGATCATACATGTATTTTACTGCCTCTTATATTTAGAACTATGTTAGTGCAGAGAAAAATCATTGTAAGTTATCAGCTCTCAAACCATCTCCACTGCTGTTTTACATTAACTGTGGCATAAAAGATTAGAGCTGGAAAATGACCAAGACTGATGCCTTAAAATTCATTTGCTGACGCTGCACAGTGTGTCCTGAAAAGAAGAAATAATCACATGCACATTTGTCACTTCATTGTAACCTAAACCACAGCGCCTTTGTTAAATTCATCATCCTCCAACCTCGCGCCCACCCCCCCACTCTGATCCTCCTCTCTGCTGCCTTCAATCACTTTCTCCTCATCTGCCGCTCTAACAAAAACAAGCCATGCTCCCTAACAGGGAGCCATTTCAGATTTAACTTCCAGTCTTTAGTAGACCTCTCCAGGGAGAAGCCTCTTATTGTGTAACAGGCTGTCTGCCCGTCACAGTGTTGTGTGTAGGTGTAAAATGCTGCAGCGCAGGCCCACTTACATATATGAATATTTCACTGCAGAAAAAAAAAGAGAGCCCTGCATACATTGCCTTTTGGAATCCACAACGTCAGAGGAGATGAATGGAGGTTAGAGAGGCAGAAGGAGCAGGAACATTCTCCCAGACCACATGCAGATAGTTTGAGCTGTGTTTGTCAGTATTTTAGGATATCTGTCCCTGAGGTCCCTGCTTTGTACTCTGTACAGTGAAATATCTTTGTGGCGTTCACAGCACTGAAAACTAGAATTTAAATACATGTAAATTTATGTCTTGTTAGAGGCCAAGTCATAGCTGCATGTAGACCAGCAAAAATCTGCACCCAGAACATTTTATTTCAATGAAACCTCTGAAAGTGCTCATGAGCTTTTGCTCACAGGTCTTTCACATGAAAACTCATAACACTGGTAAGTACTGTGACTGATTTTGCTATTACAATTAGCAAGCTAGCTAGCTAGAATGGCATGCCATAGAGTTCAGAGATGTTTTCTAAGTATTGTTCCTCTTCCTCACTGATAATAAAACAGTCATATAGGTTTATGTTATGGCCATAAGCTTGAATTGTTTCACCTTCAGTGATGAGAAATCCTGTTTTCTCTGTAAAAAGCTGTTGACAGTTTGTTCTGTCCTGAAATTTGAGGGGACCAGCCCTGTGCAATAAAAACAAATAAAAACCTCATAATCTTTATCTTTTTTATGAAGCATAACCACAGCTGCTATTTTCATTTTACCTTTACCGCTGTTTTACATGTACTCTGGTATTCCAACCTGCCCAGCTGAATGCATGTCAGGCTGATGTTATGGTCCTCGGCACAAACACTAATTTTCGCAGCTCTTTTCCAACTCAGTAATGGTCAACTAGTTTGATATGAAAGATTGTAATCATCATGTAATGTCTGGGGACAGGCAGGGAATGTGCAGAGCAGGGCTCACTGCTGCAAATGACAAGGCTCATTTCAGAGAACAGGCAGTCTGGCAGCCACAGGGAATCCTATAAGCTCATCAGGCTCTCAGAGGTATGGATGCTTTACATTATCTTTCATCCGTCAAGTCCTTACCTTTGTATGTTACATGTACTGGTGCTTACATGTCCATATTTATATTTGTGTGTACCATTTTATGCAGAATCCTCAGAGGTGTGTCAGGCGTCAAACAGCTATGTCAGGTTGACGCTCTGTAACGAACCCCAGACCAGCACTTCCTCGCCTCTTTAAAGCACCAACCCTATTGTGGACATATTGGCCCATTTCCTGCTGCATACTATGGTCACTGTAACCACTCTAAATGTGATCTGGATGCTGTTAAGATGGGGTAAGTATTCCCAGGGGTCGAGACAAAAACTTGGCATTACAGGCCCCACTTAAGAGAAAAAATGTCCACGCATTAATTCTTCTTTGGTGCCAGTGAGGCTTAAAACTAGCTGTCCGCGGCCAACATCTCAGCGTAGAAGAAGAGAAATCCTCTCCTTTCTTTCTCTTTGTTCATTGTCATTGTGACGCACCATGTGCACGGTTTGACTGAAGTGCTGCGAAACTCAACTGAAGCATGTGTGACTCAAAACGGAAGAAATATTCCACCCAGGCTTTTTTCAAAGGCACAAAATAGGCTACGACAACGTCGCTCCTCGCTGAAGAGATGTGCCTGGACCTAAAACAAAGCCCTAACAATGCAATCAAAACACCATTGCTTGCTTCAAAGCCAGCTGGTATAAAATGCCTCATTGCCTCTATGCCTGTAAGTCTCTTTTTTTTTTCTTTTTTTTTCCTCTGCATCTCATGGATCTCCTGTCTTTCTCACAAATCTTATTCACAGTTTGCATTCAGTGATCTGAAGGAAGATAAATAGAATATTTGGCTCCTCGTCAAAGCTGTGGGGCTGAGCGAGCTGCGGTGGTGCTGCTGCCACCGCCGCTGCTGCGCCCGTGATTTGTCGCCATTTCACAGCAGCAAGGGCAGCTATTTGGGTGGAATTATGGGGCTATTGATTGCAGAGAGAGAGCAGTTTTACTGAGAGCAGCAGAGCAGGACCAGAGGCAGGCTGGAAGAGCAGAGTACTCTCACTTTATTAGCTTATGGTGCGTTAGCTATACCGCCTCCTCATTTGTAGCCTACTCTCCTCTTTCCTATTCTTTTTACTTGCCATCCATCTTTCCCTTTCTTCACCTCACCCTCCATCTTATTTTTTTTTCCTGACCTCTTAAAGTTTTACAGTAGCATTATTCCTGTCTTCATTTGCTAAAACACCTTTTTCTTCTTTCCTTGAAAAGCCATTATGATTCATCTGAGCCTGGGGACATCAGCTGTGTCTGTCTCATTTCTCTCTCTGTTGCTCTCACCTCTCCCTCCTTTTCTTTATCTCTCTTTTACTTGAAACTTTAAAGCCGTAATTTGTGCATCATTCTGAAAAAAAGGGTTCTCTTATTAAATTCAGCCTCTTTTCAATTGCTCTTTCATTCTTTTGTCAAGGAACACAATTTTGCGTCACGCCTCAAGGTAAGCTAAATCGCAGAGACACACGCTGATGAAGACCTGCACACTGAGCCAAACAGAGGAGTTTATTGCTCCCATATTTTTTTTTTTTTTAGGAAGTGCTCCAACCCAATCACAGTATGTGGTGTTTTCTGTGATGAGCTGGAGGACTGCTTAGGGCAGCAGGGAAGCAGTCAGACAGACATTCTCCTTCAGTGTCGGATGCTGAAACCCAATTGTCTGTATCCTCCCAGATATTGCATAACATGCAGCGAGAGAGCTGGAGCAGCCGCAGTAATTAGCCCATTAACCCTAATGTGTCTAAATCATCTGGACAGGGAAATGGCTTGATGTAGAGCACAAGCAGACATTCCACTTTACAGGCCTGCCTCAACCTGAAAACACATATTATGGCAGACATAAACCAATCTTTGCTTTATATAAACTCCAACAGAGATTGTCCCACTGCATTCAGCAGAGCTGAATAATTTGCTGTTGATTCATTTAGAAAAAAAAAAGTTTTCCAGTAAAATCTGAGAACTGATTCATCAATTAAATTATAAGGCTGGAATAATTCTATGCATATGGTGCTCTGGTGACTATTTCCAGCAGCAGAACACTGTATATACACAAACTACAGCATGTTCATGCTAATGAAGAAACATGTGACTCAGTGTGTGGCTCACTCATGATGATGATATACAGTACTTTGGTTAATAAAAAATATAATATTTTAATAAAAATATAGAAAACTGAAATAGTGTGAAACTTGCACCATGAGTGTGTGTCGAGTTAATGCAGATGATACAAAGAAAGTTAATAGTGGTCAAAAACTGCCCTTGGCAGCCTTCAAGTCCCCCCAGAGTGCCACAGTTTCTCTGTTTGAAGGAAGAGTCAACATTTTCCAGTGCTGTTTGTCTGCAACCTCATGGTGACAAGACTCCAGAGAGTCACTGTGCAAGGACAAGAAATAGTCCTGCACATAACCCCTCTGAAAACTGCTCCTTGTCATTTTTCCTCTTTGGTTTGCTTGAACGGATTAAACAAATAAAATAGAACAGTAATGAGCTTTTGTCACAGCTGAAACAAGCACAGGAGAGAGAGGACCCAAATGCAGACACTGACGCAAAGCTAATGCAGTTCAGTGCTTTATTTAAAAAACAAAGACAAAAAGACTTATGGGATCATGAGGCTGGCAAAGGTCAAAACCAAAACCAGCAGCAGTCCAAATCAATCAATCAATCAATCAATCAATCAATCAATCAATCAATCAATCAATCAATCAATCAATCAATCAATCAATCA
>JBBMJY010000025.1:24263596-24299028 GCA_037833715.1 Toxotes lorentzi
GCAGACCTGCATTCTGGGAGCGAAGCAGTCTGTTGGGATAATATGGTACTATCAGCTCTTTGATATATGAAGGAGCCCGGCCATTGAGGGCCCTTAAAGAAGGGAAGTGAATATTGGGGTAATATTCATCACATTACCAAAAATGTCAAATCCATTGTTAATGTTGCTCAGTGTCTGCTGTTAGCCACATAAACTTTGTAAAGAAATGTCAATTGTGTGTGTTATAAGAATTGCATACAGCATCACACTGATGGACAGGTTGAAATTGATGCATCATCTTTTTCATTCCACACATTTTTCTTCCAAACCCTGACACCTGCATCAACTTCAGCGCAACTCAACTGACAGTAGAGATTTTGCTGAGGTATGCAAGTAGCAGCTAATGTAGCCTTCAGCCAAGGTGAGAGTGGACCACAGAGGTGGGGAAAGATAGCTTCTTTGTAACTCCACACCCCCACATTTTCTTATTTTCATACTTCTATCATTCTCGTTTAGTACTGCCCCCAAGTGGCCAAAAGATTGATGCAGCTTTAAGCTCAAAAACACTATTATGGACCAACAACAAGCTCAAGTCCATGCGCTGGAATCCCGGTCAAATCTGGCAGCAATACACGGGGCAGAGCCAGAGCCCAGCTGTGACAGCTACATCCATACTTCACACTTGGCAAATACAACCAAAACAATAACATTATCATTGTTTGAACTGGACATTTGTAAGTGGACACCATGTGGACATTTTTGAAAACTATATTTTAAAAAAAACAAAACAAAAAAAAAACAGTCAAAAAACATACTATTCCAGCAGCTTCAGCCCCGCAAAAATACTGAAAAATAAAAACCTATTACCTATATATATGATTAAACACTGCTACAATACAAATAGAGTGCTACTGATAGTTTAGAGTTCTATTATTATATAATATTTTGTAAAAAAAACATGTAATTTCACTGGTACTTTACATTTCTTTTTCAACCTCATCAGAGTTGTGACTACTTGGAAGTTAACAATAAACCTGAAGGATATGATGGTATGTGATTTTCCCAGATATATTCATCTTAAATAGAGTTCACAAATCACATTAACTGTGACCCCTTCTTAACACTAATTGTTGTTTATTGTTTTTTGAATCCCACATTTGTAGTTACCATGGCAACAACTACTCTTCCTGGGGTCCACATTATAAGCACATTTAGTGTGTGTGTGTGTGTGTGTGTGTGTGCTGTGTTCTGACAGCCAGACTGGGGTCAAACTGCTAAGCATCGAGCAGCATCATCATGTCTCATTGTTTGTTTAGACTGGAAATTCCCACAGTCCAGTAAGCATCTCCCCAGATACCAGGCAACTGCCAGCAGTTTAAGGACTGAATCATGTGTGTCTGTTTTGGTGTGTCTTAGCCAGTGCATGTGCCTGAATGTGTATGTGTGTTTCTGAATCTGAATCACAGCCCAATACTTGCAGTGTCGGGGGTTGTGACATAGAAAACCACACAGCTATTAAATATGGACACTGACTCACTGGCACAGCAAATTAATAAAGTCTGGAGCGCACACACACACACACTGATGTCTAGAGCAGCTATTTTACTGCCAATGGATGAAACATTTTTCAGTTGAATGTATTTCCAGGTTTTAGCTTTAAAGAAACTCTGTCCCTTACTGGGAAGGTTAATCATGCATGCACACTTTTTCCAACAATGCCTTGCTGCATATTTGAAGGTGGGGCAATAACCTCGCAACAAGCTGAAGAATCATGTTTGCCACATCTATAGCCTGTGGCTTAACACATCTAGCACACAGAGCAACATTAGCATTATCTAAAAGTTTTTGTTCCTGGCCCCTTGATGAATTTAATGTCAATTTCACTGTCCTTTCAGGAGGTAAATTTGAGGCAATAAAAATGGCTTCACTTGGCTTGCTATTGAGAAAATGTTCTTTGTGAGGGATTTATTGTGCCAATCCAATAGTGCACAAAAATATTAGTGATGACATTGTTTTGCTTGCCACCTTCCTCAGGATGCTGCATCCAAAGAGGAAAGCCTCTCCCTTCCAACTGATTAGTTCTCTGGGTGTCCATCAGAAGGAGATGTTCCATGTGCAGCCTCTAATGAGTGACATACATTGTCAAATCTTATGTTAAGACAAACCAGATTCCCCCGCTGTCATGATTTAAATCTTGTGCAGCAGTATAAGGCTGTTGGAAAATAACCCTGCAAACTTCTGTGCTCTCATTTACATTGTCTGTACCCTGATACTCTACACAGCTTGCTAGTTCATGATAAGTAGGTTACAGCCCACATAAACTAAATACATTGTATCGCAGCCAATTGTAAGTCAAGACACTGCTAAATATGTTTGGAACATTTATCTCCTCTGTAGTTGTTCGTGTGTGGGGTGAAGTGTAGTTGGACATGATTTGTAGTAGAAGATCTGTGCAAAAAGATGTTAGCAAAAAGCAGAGAATCAGTGGTTGGAGCTTGTGTATTTCCTGGGTATCTGATGAAAAAGCATCATAGTAAACAAAAACAGTTCTTTCCATTGATTTCCCATCAACACAGCTGTGACTCTGTTGGACACAGATAAAACAGTATTTAAACAATATGACAGTTGTTTTGTATGTGAAGACTGTTTCATCACCTGTTGCACTTGGCAACCAAGAGGTGTGAGTATGAAACAAAAAGCAGATCCTGCATTAAAGCAGAAAGTTCGGTGTTTTTATGACTTTAAACCTGCTCCATTGTTTTATTACTGTCCGTTCTAATATAAAAACAAAAGACAAAACTTGTTTTCCTTGTTAAACTTCAAAAAAAAAGTTACAGAGGCAACCAGCTCACCTGCTGTGGAGTCAGCAGGTGTCGTAGAGGGCTGGAAGGTCTGTTCTGTAGTCAGGGGTTGCAGTGGATGTCGTCAGCCCAGACCCCTCTGCTTCCATCAGGAGAATGATGAGAAAGTCTTATCCTGACATCAAAGATCACTCTGACCCCTGGCAGCAGTAAGCTTTGTACTTCAGACATTCTTTTCAGTCTGTCTTAATCTGTGCTTTGCATATGAGTACTTTATCATCCTCAGTCCATTTTATTGACCTAATTTATACATCTGGGTTGTAGCTCCCAAAATATACATTAGTCTAAAATGTAAGAAGTGTCTTTTTTTTTTTATCTAAGAGTCATTCACAAAGAATTTTAGGACTAAAACAAGCACCTTCAGTAAATGAGTGAAAAGTTTGGAGCTGTTGAGACAATTCACACACTAGAACCAAAACCTTAGTATTTAAGGGTGTACATTGTAACTGGCACACTGGCATCCCTCTGCAGGCCTGGTCAGCCTCATGTAACAACTGTTTTAAATCTGGAGCAGCAGCAAATGAAGGGGGGGTGACCACGGTTTTTCATTACTGTTTCATCACTGTCTACAGGTTACAGTTGAAAATGATCCCTCGCTGTGTTACGTCCTGGTCAGCAGCCTGTCTAATAGCAGCACATCTCCATGTACAAACCCAGATTCTTTGTATATTTATATTTAATGCTAAAAAAACAAGATACAATGATTTCTCTTTGTAGAGAGCCAGGCCAGCTGTTCCTCCCAGCTTAGCTAAACCGATCTCCTCTCAGCTCCGGTTCCATCCTTAATGCACGGACATGAGATTGGTATCCATCCTCTCATTTAAGTGGCCAGCCTTTTGGGAAGCTGCAGAAAAAAAGTGTTGAACACAACACTGATATAGCATCATCTTTTTCACTGATACCGTGAACTTGTTAGCAAACTGTTGCTCATTTCCACATACAGCAGATATGGGCTGACATTACTGTTCATTTGAAGTTTTGTTTATGTCCACCTGATGAAACCAAGTCCAATAATCACTCTCCTTTTTGCTCCTTTACCTCTGTTTTTGATCTCTACCATCTTGTGAGGGAAATCTCTCTCTCTTTAGCTGCTAAATGCTCCACTATGTTCACCAGTTGGTGTCTGACTGTGTCTGTCTGCTGTTTGCTGCTGAGTAGGTAGGTACTTAGATCTTTTTGTCTGATAACAGCTGCCTGCTGTGGCCGAAAACATTGTTGAGAGAGCAGTGAGAGTGAACCAGAGCAGTAAAGTTGTGGTCCAGACAGATAAACAATGAGCTGAAACTCATTATAAAGCTCCATATGTCACAATCTGCCCCATGAGTGAGTCTCTTTTAGACTCTTTGTTGTTTGGTTTCTTTGTTTGGAGTTATTATTTCCTACTTTATTTTGAAATCACTACCTCTTGTATCAGTTGGTTGTTTTACTTCCTATTTCACAGTCTTTTTACATTTCTTTCATACCGTTATTTGAAACACTGGGATTACAAACATATTGATTATAGCTTCTTTAAAGATACTGATTCAATATCAGAATCAGCCTTTAAAAAAAAAAAAAAAAACACCTTATGCAATTTCTAATTGGGAAAATAAACTAAAATGTGCCCCCAGTGGTAGCTACATCCCTGTCTGGTTGCCAGGCACAACTGGATACTGTAATTCCTGCTGTAGGCAAAGTTGTTGAGAGGAAACGGTTTCTAATGGACTTCTCTCACAGTTAAAACGCCTCTCTGATGTCTTCCTTTCTCCTCGGCTGCTACCTGTCTGCCTTTTCCTCTACCTGCATATCTGTCTGTCTGTCACCAGCCAACATCCTTGCTTTCAGCTGGGACTCCCTTGGTTGCTATGGAAACCCCACTCAGGGGCTCTTAGTGCACCTCACCTGAGCAGTTCCAGACTGACAGACAGACAGACAGACATGCTGTGGGCAGGTGTGTATCATCAGCAGCATTATCGCTGCTATGGAGATATCACCATGGAGACCTGCGAGTACGGGGGTGTGTCGCTGTGGGTGCTGCCTCGTCTGGTAGACGCTGGAATAGGTGACTACACAGCTCCCTACCTATACAATATCATCACCATCATGTATTATGGATTCCCCCCACCCTCTTTGTTCGCCGCTCCCCTGCTGTCGATCATAGCCGCAGAGTATTTTTAGGTGTGTATTTCTGTTTTCTCTCTCTGCTTGCACATAACTCGACACAGCCAGCTTCACATTGATTTTGGCATGCCACATCCCTGCCGCTCTCTCTCTGTCTTCCTCACACCTCCCTCTGCTCTTTCCAGTGTTCCCTCTCCGTTTCTTCTCCTTAGATTTCCCTCCATCTGTTTTGCTCAGCCACCATCCCCATCCTTTCTAATCATTCTCTCTGCTTCTGGCGCTTTGCAGTCTTTCCAGCACTCTTTCTTTTCGTCTATTCATCTCTCTCGTTCCTCCTCTTTCATATTCCCCGTGCCATGTCACAGCAGCTGAGGCCTGCCATGAGCAGAATATGTGGGTACCTGGATGTGTGTGTGTGTGTGTGTGTGTGTGTACAATAGGACCAGCAGTCCTGTGGGATGGGAGGCATAAACAACGTCCACCAGGTATTTTTCCACTGATGCTAAAACACACTGCCATTCGGTGAAGAAGAATGGATGTAGAGGGGTGGGGAAGGCGAGGAAAGGAAAGAAAATGGAAAGAAGATAAAGAGAGAGGGACAGAGAGAGATGGACCCTTGGATGGTATTAGAAATACTTTTCTGTTTCGGATACTTTTTATACGTCTCTTAATTCTTGTGTTTCCTGTTTGTGTTCAGGTGTTTGAAGGCATCTGTGGAGCTTTTTTACACCCAGTAAAATCCCACCCGGCATGGTCTCTGGATAACTTAATCTCTTTTCATGCTGCAAAAGTCAGCACAGGACTAGACTACAGCTGTACTGAAATCTATGCATGTTGGGGTTAAAGGAAAACACTTAAGCAGTGAAGAAAGGAAGCACCTTTGGGGGTGTACCTTGCATTTTTGTTCATGTTTGTCACATGGTGTTATATTTTGTCACAAAAAGTTCAGCAACAATGGAGATTTCCAGCTATGACAAAACTTTTTTTTTTTTTTTTTTTGGTTTCTCTCTTTCTAATTGCAGACCAAAGGTCTCTGTCTAGATTCCCCACTTTGCTGGAACAATGAGGACAATGAGGACATATTCACTGATAAATCAATGAAAGAAGAGATATAGATTCTCCAACAGCAACCTCATCACACAAGAATGCAATGCAGCTGAGAGAGATGCTGCATTTAGGTTCATCTCACATGGAGACATCTCTGACTCAAACCACTGAAAAACAAAAACAACCAAGTCCATTTGAGCTATTCCTCCATGTCTGAGTTGTACACTACTTCTCACTTTAAGTATGGATTATGTTCACATCAGACAAGATCAAGTACATACATTAAAATGATTGTACACTTGTACATTGAAATCAAGGTGTTTTACATGTTGCTGTTGTTTCTAATGGTCTAAGTATTAATATTGACTGCAAAGGTCCAGTCAAAGACAGGTGTTAACTACAGAGGTATGATACATGCAGACTAGAGTTTCTTGATTTTGTGTGATAAAGTGTTATAAACAATAGTGAAACATTTTTGCTAACTGGTGTCACAGGTTTCTAACTATATATATCTATTCTAACTATATATATATAATACTGTTTTAAAAATCTTGATAACTCAGGCTGAGGATGGAGTCCACACCACAACTATAACAACAGTGGTGAACAATATTGTTGGGATAGATAGATATAGATAGATAGATATACTTTATTGATCCCAAGCTGGGAAATTACAGTATCCCTTTCAGAGCGATTTGATGAGCGTAAAAAAAAACGTTTTTGCAATATTTCAACTTTTCAATGTTTCCACTCATGTTTTTATGTCCAAATTGAAAAAATTGCATAAGAACAATAGGACGATGAATTTCGGAATTTAGGATTCATCATCTGGAAACCAATGAATGTCCATGCAAAACATTGTGCCAATCCATCTTGTAGATGTTGAGATAATTCATCGTCTGGGGATCACTGATATCTCAACAGCTGCTGAGACATTACAGTCCAACAGACAAACCAGCCTCTGATTATTTGAGGGATGTCTCAAAATCTGTGGTATTTTATTGTCCATAACCTGACAACTGTCACAGTTTATTTTGCACTTCTTAACAAAAGGCCACACAGCAGTATGTGCTACCAGAACTGACCAGTACTGCTATATATATATATAAAAAAGATACCTTTAGTTGTATAGTAACATCACAATTCTGTAAAACAAGTGTCAGAGGGAAAAGGACAAATGCACTAAGCTAAAAGCTAAAGTCTTTAAATCCACATGCCTTCTCTGGAAATGTTCAGTGGTCATTCTGGGAAATAGAAACAACAATAAGGTAGAAGTAGACAAGGCTTATTGTAGAAAAGTACTCAAATTCAACACTTATAAAACTATATCACAAAAAATGCCTCATATTGATGATAAAACTGTCCAAGTATGATTTTTTCAGTAAAACCAATTAGACATGAGGCTTTGTTAAAGTCTGCCATTTTTCAAAGCTGAAAAAAATCAGTCTGTGACACAACTTTTCTCACATATTCGCTGTCAACTTTCCAGCCTGGCATTTGCTGTCTCTGTTTACATTCAACAAATCATGTCTCACCACACGTTCTGTAAAGCAGCTGCGTGAATTTAAAACTGTAGAGCTACTGCGTGTCATTTCAGTGGTGCTGTTTGTGTATCCACTGACGCCACAATGCCTTCGTGTCGCCTTGGAGGAGGCGAATTCCATCAGAGTGGATATTTGTATGTATGTTGTATGACTGTTGGATGTGCCACTGAAATGGGATACACATGAAATCGTTTTTGCATCAGGCAACACTTCAATCCAATAATGCAAAATTAGCTAATTTGTTTTCATTAGAAAACAGAGGTTTATTTGTTTGAGCAATATTTTTAAAAAGGTCCAAAAGGTTGCACTGTATTGCAGAGTTACTGATAAAGGTTGCATATAGTATGAGACACAATACTGTGTGACAATTTGCCACTGACAGGACACACCATAAACAGAATGCGAGCCCATCCGCATGAAATGGATGAAACCTGATACAAAGTGACACTGCAGCTCAGCCGTCCTGCTGTTTCCCTCTGCGGGTCGATGCAGAGACGAGACGAGAAACTCCTAGATGTGAATTTAAATGCTTTTAAACAGAACTGAAAGTAGCATGCCACAAAGTCAAAGCTTAAGACAAGAGACACGTTTGTGTTTGTGTGTGTGTGTGTGTGTGTGTGTGTGTGTGTGTGTGTGTGTGTGTGTGTGTGTGTGTGGCCAGTGAGCTAATTCATTAATCTGGTTGACAGTTCTCTGTGAACTCGGCAGTACTGTCGGTGGTGAGGAATTACAATGAGACAAACTAGGCGTTGTTCGGCAGAGCAGTGATGCTCTCCTGACATACCCGGCACTGTTAGAGGCTTTTAAAAAGGGCAACATTGTGTTTTGGAGGAAACAAGGAAAGTTAAAAGAACGGTTAAAAATACAGCAGAGACAAATCTTAGCAAATGAAATAATTCACCCGTCCATTATTTGTAAAGCTTATCCTTTTCCGAGTCAATCCCAGCTGAAATTTGGTGGGAGGTGGGGTACACCTCCCCCGGACAGGTCAGCAGTCTACCTTAAAGCTACATGGATAAATGCTTGGTGTGTATGTAATGAAACTAAAGGACTGTCCTGTGGATTTGTCACTACAAGCTACCTCTGCAGCTCCCTTTCAGCTCTGTGGAACATTTTAATGTCTTTCTGCTCATTGTTTTGATTTCACAGCCTGCAACGTTACCGTTTTTCATTCAGTCTCACCACAAGTGTCACCACTCACAGGCAGACAGCCAACCCACAAAACAGCAGAAAAAGTTAGCAGCCAGAAGGTGAACATAGGGAAACGTTTTGCAGCTAAGGAACTAGATGATTCCCTCAGGAGATGGTGGCCAACATGAGCTAAAAGGAGAACACTGGACTTACATTCAGCAGCAAGAAAAGAAGCAGGACTCCAGATTAATGCTGGATGTGTGCAGAGGGAAGTAAGGGAGCCGTAAGGTTATAATTTAAATCATAACACCTCATTTCTTTTCTGACCAGTTGATGGCCCTGGATGAAAAATGTAGAGATCAAAGTTCTTACAATATACTCAGAAACTTAATGCCTGTACAGCATTTAATTGCAAGTTCAACCAACCTTCCCTTAAAACTACATCTCTCCTTTCTCATTAATGTCACAACAACCTTGTATTTCCAAGCCAGCAACTTC
Organism: Toxotes lorentzi; assembly: GCA_037833715.1. Classification (NCBI taxonomy): domain Eukaryota; kingdom Metazoa; phylum Chordata; class Actinopteri; family Toxotidae; genus Toxotes; species Toxotes lorentzi. The sequence continues at coordinate 24,272,757 of JBBMJY010000025.1, forward strand.
CTCCCACTAAATGCAAAAGTAACTTAACAATTTCTGGGTAAATGGCAACATAACATAGACTTTTTCTTTTATTTATAAATGCCAGTTACAGTGGGACTGCAGACAACAGCTGGTCTTCCCTGTTTCAGTGCCATTAAGCAAACTGTCAATCACAAGCCTAGTCTACTGCTCATCTGTCATTTTTAGCTCAAAGAGAGGAACAAACACAAAAAAATCATGCCATCTGACTGAGTACACACCAGCAGAAAAGACTGATGTGAGCGTTTTTCTTCCTTTGAACTCATTGTGGCCGCTGCGTGTTGATTGCTACCACCTTTAATTACAGCGGTCAAATGTAACAATTTGCCGTGTGAGTAAGCTCCATCTGTACAAATCCAGATGTGTGACACCACATTTTAATGCCAGGAGCTCTGAAGGGTCAAAGAGGTTGGAAAGAGGAGAAACATAAGGTGGTGTTTTCAAGACTCTATGAACTGGAAACATCAGTAATAACGGCTCCACCTTCATTTAGTCACTTTATGGCTTTCACACCTCACAAAGACTCACGCACATGAAAAAGCATAAGCAAACACACACACACACACACACACACACACACACACACAGATAGAAGCACACCCACATCTTATTCACATTTTGTTCAAGCCTCCTGTTCCCTGGGGGCATCGCAGCAGTGGGTGGGTATTATTTCCCCTTTTTTTTTTATCACCCTCTGATTCTGTCATACATACAGAAGCACCTAAGGGTGGTGATGATTCATAGAGACCCAAGCCAGGGTGGAATAAAGAGGGTGAGGGTATAGCTAAAAATTCTGGTTTAACAAGCATTTCAATGGCCTTTCATTTTTATTCCTGGGTGTTTGATACTTCACATCTCATCTGGCTGTGAGCAGGGTAACAGCACCTCTGAGTGACGTACCAGCTCTCGGTCTGCTGTGTCACTGTGCCTGACAAAATGATGACTGGAGTTTACATGAATACGAAACGGTGCCACTGATCTCATTCAGCTGAGGTCACAATCAGCTACACCTCTGATGATGAGAAGAACCACATTTCCCAGGAGGCAGCTGTCGTCTTTCCTGGCAGCAGGATGCAGAGGCTGACTGTGGCTGACTTCAGCGATGCCTCGTACAGCTTTTCCCTTTTATTACTGTGAATCTCAGTTATGATGCACATTCCAGCCTCTGCATGAGGGCGCAGCAGCTTTGAGTGTGTTTCAGACACAGAGACAGATTTTTCCTGAATAGTGAAAATAAAGAGAAAGTAAGAGAAATGAGCCACTGTTGTGGTGTTCTGCTGACTTTGGTTTTCACACATGTTCACACAGTATCAACACACAGTCGTCACACATTCCTCAATGTACTAGGAGTAATGAGTGTGCCTTGTTTTACCAGTTTGTGCACACAGTCTAGTTATAAATTAAGTGCAGGGCTGCTAACTCTCCATCTGCACTGAATGACACAGATCTCATGATGCCATTCCACACATGCCAACCTTTTTGTCTAAAATTTGTGATTTCTAAATGAAGGAACAGCAGTGTGTGCAACAATAAATCACTGCAATGCATGTTCTGGTGGAGCAGCCAATCATAACGAGTTTGTGGTCGAGCGCCTAATCCATTTTATCCCATTATGTTGAAAAACTGCATGCTATAGGTGGCACTAATATGCCAAATGGTCCCAATCTGCCATTAAACCTAAGGAAATGTTTTAATGAATCAAATAAAAATCCCTGTTTGACAGATTTGGATCCTCCAGTCCAAATTCACTGTCATCATCAACAACATGGATGACTGAGGCTACCCATCTCAAAGCAAAGGTGCTGAAGCACAGAGCAATCACAACTATACAAACAAAAAAAGTGTGTCTGCTCCTGTTTTGTGAGACTGAAACACTGTTTTTTCCTGCAGAGCCTAGCATGCATACTGTCTGCGACATACTATGTTTCCATCCGGAAAGATAATACAACCTTCTTCCCTTTATCGATATTCTGCAACATGAATGATCATTGATCGGTGGTGGAAGATAGCGATAGCGATGTTGAATAATTCAGGCAATAAGCAGAGCGATGTGCTTCGTAGAGAAAGGCTGATGCATCAACATTTATGTATCTAGACACCAAGAGCAAAGCAAGAAGTCACATTCTAAACGGTAATGCAGTTTGTGTGTGTGTGTGTGTGTGTGTTTACATGTGTGTGTTTTGTGTGCTTGGTAAGTCACAGAAGGTCTGGCCTGCCTGAGGGTGGTACTCACAGCTCAGTGTGAAAGATATGGGGGTAGCACTACTGCACAGCCTTAGAGGATGCTTCGTCTGAGGTCTGAGATTGAGGGAGGATGGGAAAGAGAGAGAGAGAGAGAGAGAGACAGATATATCCACACATGCATACAGGCAGCTGAGGAGTGTCTGATACAGTTGAGGGGGAAAACAGAAAGAGTGAGGAAAGGAGAGGAAGGGAGGGGGATAAGCGCTTTAGAGGGTGGGAAAGATAACGGCAGATAGGGAAAGCAGCATGGAGGCCGAAAGTGAGTGAGTGAGACAGACACAGGAAGAGAAAGAGAGAGATATAGAGGAGGCGAGAGGCTGAATTTAATAAATTAGATCAGGCGCCTTGCCGGTTTCCTAGCAACCCAGACAAGATGAGCCTGGTCTGGCCTGGTCTGTGCTCCAGAGTAAAGGTCTTTCTCCTCCACCTCTTCTACCATCTCCCTCGGCTTTTTCTTTCTTCTTCTTCCTCCTCCTCCTCCTCTCACTCATATCAGCGCCAGAAACAATCACTGTTCAAGTCATTGTTACAGATGAGTATATTTAGAAACATACTAATGTACTGAGGTAAAATAGTGCCATTGATTGACAACTCAGAAGAAACAAGCTCGGTTGTTACCTCAAAAAACAAAACAAAAAAAAACTACATACTCATTACTCTTTTTCCAATTAAATTGCTCATTTGTCCTTGTGAGACTTCCACACACTGCTTATTTAATTTGTACATTTACTTGTACATTGACTTGGTGAAGGGTTTTGGTAGGATCTCCCAAGGCAAACTGGTCCCTCTGGAGGGGCCAGACTAATAGCAATTCATAACCGTATCCCTGATGGACAATTTTTTTTTTTTTTGGAAACATGTCACCTCAGCTGGATCAAGGAAACTGTGGCCCCCTCCTGAAGTCTGGCAAGTGTCTGGTTGCCTTGATCCATGGTTTCTGGTTGGGCACAGCCCAAAAGAAACACATGGGGACACAACCCTGTGGGGCCACCACCTGCAGGGACAGGAATCGATTTCTATGTAAAACTGGTGGCAGGCAAGGGTGGGGATTGGAGAAGTCAATCCCTGGCATCGTGGACTGGTCCTATGGACATGGAATGTCACCTCTTTGGCAGGGAAGGTGGAGTGGTACCAACTAGATATAGTTGGGCTCACCTCCAAACACAACACTGGCTTTGGAAGGAGCTGGACTTTACCCTTTTCCAGAGTTGCCCACGGTGTGAGGCGCCAAGTGGTTATAGCGATGCTCACACGCCTGGAGAGCTAAAGGGTCACCTCTGAAAGCGAAACTGAAAGTGGCTAAGAGTAAGGCTCTGAATGAACATGGCCTGCCTGATCTGAACCCAAGTGGTGCTTTGTTATTAGACTTCTGTGCTCGTCATGAATTGGACTGGTCAAGTTTGAGACATCTGCCATAAATTGTGGCTGCATTCCTGTAGTGGTCTAACACTGATATTCCTCCTTGGTAAGCACATGTGAGAATGAACATGAATTAGCTATTTAGCGGTAGGTTCAACTTCTTTGTCTGTGATATGTAAAATGGCCAAGTTATGAAGTTCGCAACTTTGTGTGCGTTCACTGACCATGGCTAACAACGGTTTCACAAATGCATGGCACAACATAGGAGAGCCAGTTCCTCAGAGCAGGACATTCACTTGAGGACAACAGTGTACACATTTTGGCCAGAGAAGACCAGTGGTTTGAAAGAGGAATGAAAGAAGTGATCTATGCCAAACTGGAATGACCATCACTAAACAGAGGAGGTGGTCTACAACACCACTTATCAACCTTTTACAGTGCAGTCTTGAAAGCCCTCCCAAGGCAGCTTAACACCGTGACTCGTGATCTAACTCTCAAATACCTGGGACTTCTTGACTGGCATGCCTCATTATTGTTGAATGGAGGTCTGGGACAGTGATTGTGGACTGGCATACTGGTGGTGGTACCCATATTTAAAAAGGGTAATTGGAGGATGTGATCCAATTATCGGTTTATGAAACTGCTCAGTCTGTCAGGGAATGCTTAAGCCAATGTGCTGGAAAGGAAACTCCAACCACTTGTCAAAACTCTGTGGTACACAGTGGTCCAACTCTTGTTACTCTTACTGGAGGGTTCATGAGAGTTCCGTCCCGAGTATAGGGTCCTAGGGCCATTACTACAAGTCATCCAGTCCTTATTTAAATGGAGTGAGAGCTGTGTCCATACTCTCAGCAGGAAGTCAAGCACATTCCCAGTTGGTGCTGGCCTCTGCCAGTGTTGTCCCTTGTCACAATCCTGTGATTTTCGTGGACAGGATCTCAAGGTGCAGTAGGGGAGAGTGTCTGGTTTGGTGACCTCAGAATTGCCTCCCTGCTTTTTGCATACAATGTGGGTCTTTCAGCATCATTAAATTGCAACCTACAACACGCACTGGGGCAGTTTCCAGCAGTTTGCAACGGTTTGCAAAGGTTTACAACACTTTGCTCTGAAGTGGCTGACTGATGGGTCTCTGCCAGAAAATAGTGACTACTCCCTTCCGGTTGGAAGCAAGGTGCTGGTATCTTGGGGTCTCGTTCTCAAGTGAAGGTAAAATGAAGCGTGAGATTGACAAAGTGGATTGGTGCAATGTTAGCAGTAGGGTGGGGGTTGGACACCTGCCGTGAGGAGGGAGCTGAGCCGGAAGGCAAAGCTGTTGGCTGTTAGCAAAGCTGTTGTTTCATAGGGTAAGGAGCTCAGACATCTGGAAGGAGCTGCTGCTCCTTTGCATTGAAAGGCAGTTGAGATGGTTCGGACATCTGATCAGGATGCCATCTGGGTGCCTCCCACTGGAGGTTTTCCAGGAATGTCCAGCTGGCAGGAGACTCAGAGGTAGACCCAGAACAAAGAGACTATATATCTCATCTGGCCTGGATAAACCTTTGGAAAGGCGAGCATGAATGGTTGTTTGTTTCTGTGTCAGCCCTGTAATAGATTGGCGACCTGTCCCTACTTCTTGCACAGTGTCAGCTAAGATTGGCTCTAGCTCCCATGACTCTCAGAGAATAAGTGGTATAGCCAATGGATGGATGGAATATTCCAAGTTCAGTTTATCTGATCAAAGTAATCCTATAATGGCATTGGTATCTTTAGGTTTAATCAGACTCATGTATTGTGGCAGAGTTTTGCATAGTGTGCACGTAGCTGAGAAGGAAAAAGATCAAGCTGCATGCATGTTGCTATCAGCGCTGTCTTCTCCTGTGGGGGCTCATTTGAGCAGTGGACCTGCACAGTTGCAGTGAGCCACGACACAGCTCAGCCGGGCATACTGTGGCTCAGATCTGCATTTTACAAAAGCTGTTTGATAGCTACCTGCTGGAGAAGCTGCAACACATGACACAGTGAAATGGACAGTTTCTAAGTGGCTGAATCTTGGGTGCATTGCTCTACTCTCTCCAGTGGCACCGGTATTAAAATATATTCTCCGCTCATTGCTGTGCTTCCATGCATGTACCCTTATCACCTCAGAGGGCTGGTAGCCTTCATTTGGACCTGATTTTCAGATGATGATGCACCGTCCATCTAATTTGACCGTGACTGGATGAGTAAAAACTCCAGCTTCAGTAATCAGGCCTGTGATTCATCAGAGGGAAATTCTCAGTCAGTGGAGTGACTCACAGGTCTGTAGAGGCCCCACCCTGCCATGTTCTGTTTAATGGTCTCATGTCAGAGGAAGGATAGCATTGCTGGAGTTTTATAGCGTGTACCCTGAGGTGTGTTCCAAGTTAATTGCTTGCTGCTAATGCTACTGATAAACCACCAAGGAAGGCTCTGGTTTCTCAGTCTCAGTGGGTGGGGATGAAATTCCACATATAAGCTGTCAGCTGAGCCTCCAAATAAATTCTCAGTATGAAGCAGATACCTTGTATGATATAATATCCCTAGATAGATGTATAGTGCTGATGAAGCTTCTTAACGACATGCATGAGATTCCTTCTGTTTCCAAGGCTAATCAACAGCCACTGCTGAGTGGGACAAAACGGCCTCCACCGGCTCCATATGACTCGGAACTACTTTCACATGAGCGTGCATATTTCCCCTGTATCAATCAAAGAGGAAGAATAAAAACAGATAGGATGTCTTTTACAATCGATATGTGTGTTAATGTTGAGCCCGGATCTAAGGATGGAAACAGAGAGGGGAAAAAAAACAGTGAATATCTGCCTGATATTCTTAGTCCAGCAGATAGTCTCTCTGTCAGAGCCGTGTTCACTGTCCTTACAGTCCTCAGAGACTTTTTGGTAACTGCCAATGTGGAAACATATCTCATGTCACATGCCAGTTTGTTGTCTTTTAAATGAAATAAAACAGGTGGAAATGAGCATAGATACTAGTGCAAAAAAAGAGGAGACTCTGTGGACATGTCCACAAGGTCCACAGCTCCTCATCTACACATGAGTGCTCTCTAGTGGTTGTGTTGGGAAATTACAGAGGTCCTATGTTGAACACAAGCAAGTAAGAATCATTTCTCTCACTGGCAGAGGGCTGACAGCTCTGAAATGATAAGGGGAGCTGGAGGAAAACTATTGATTCATCTGTCACTTTTTCTCCATTAAACTGAAAAGCAAAAGAGGGGGAGAAGCAGAATGAAAGTGTTGCATCGCAGATTAAACATATGATGCAGACACAAGTTAGAGCTGCATTATTCATGTGTGACAGAAGACAGAGAAGCAAGTAGACCATGATGATACTACGGCAAACATTTTATTTGTGTTCACACTTAAAATAGGTAGAAGAGGGAGAGCTGTCAGAAGAGGTTTTTTACATAGGAAATCAACTATGTAAAAAAGCAAGATAGATAGGTCTAGATATATTCGTTCAAAACTAGCACCAGAAGAGGTAGAGAGGCATTCGAGTCCACTGATTACATTAGGAAGCTTAGCAGACTTTCCACTGTTTGCTCTAATATGTTCATTATTTCAATTTACATTGAAACTGATGATTTTGTATTGCAGTTCTATTAAATTAGGGGACAGATTAAGAAGTCAGACACATCCTGACTTTTAGTCCCTAGTATGGGTCAAGCTCCATTTGGGTTCCAGTTGAGTTTAGCAATAAGAAATGTAATGTAATATTGAGGGCTTGGAAAAAAAAAAAAAAAAAAAAGCAAAAATCATTGCATAAATAAACAAAGCTAAATATCATGTATCATATCATCAGGCAGCCATTGTTACAATAATACTGTATGGATCGCTGTTGTGCAGCAGGCCATGGCACCTCTATGATGACACACTGTCACACAAGTACACTTTTTACTCTATACAGACAACAGCCGAACAAAAGACTCATGTCTTGTAGATTTCAATTTACCGTTTCTGCTTTATACTACAGCTAATCTGGGTTTATTCACATTCAGAATTAAAGCAGGTGAAATTTCAGTTAGAAGGCAAAGCCAAGAACAATCGCAGAGGACAGATGCTACACAATAGACCATAACTGGCAGCAGATGACTTTTCTAATTAGCTGCTTCCTGGGGCTGTAGCAGTGGCACTATATACTGAAGAGTGTACATCCTGTCTGTATCAGGAAAAACACCCAAACCACAGGTTAAAGCACTATACAGGAAACACCTAACACACTACACTAATTCTGTTTCAGTCTGATATCATTTAAGGTGAACTAATTCTGATATTATATTTATCATATTATTGTATATATTATAAATTAATCTCACAAAATGTTAAATGTATATTTACCCAGTATATACAAACAATATGAATGTATTATCTGTTTACCTTTGAAAGATTTTTACATGATTAAAAAATAAACTAATTAGAAGATATTTCTACATGTTTGGATCAAGACAGGAGATACTGAAGGCCACATATGGACAATAATGCACTGAACACTGAAGCTTTGTGGTTGGTTGTGTGTTCAGCAGTGTTCAGCATTTGAATTTCAAAATTGCCTCCTTTCTTTTCTTTTTTTTGTCCATTTCTCCACTGCATTTTAAAGAGGCCATTCTGAGAAAATATTGTCTAACTAATGCTGAAACTAATTAACCAAGAAGCTGCAGCCCCACCTGCGTGTGTGAGCATGTGTGTTTGTGTGACAGAATGTAATTTAAAAAAAATGTGATGCAGGCCCATTTCATCAGTGTGGGGATGCTGTAAATAGCATTAAATAGGGCACTTGATCAATGATATCATCTCAAAGCTAAGAATTGGACTGAGTCACTGGTCAGTTGATGTAACGTGAACATCAGCGTGTCATGTGTGTATGAGTCCAATTCAGATCACTGCTCCTTTAAGAATATTTTCAAGTTCAAACACTAATTCCTGCCATGGGACAGTGACATCCTATGGTTCTACACCCGCTGCTAAACTGATGCACATCAGTGGTGCTCCCCTTTTTCTCCAGAGTTCAGTAAACCTGCTCGTCTTCGCTTCAGTCCACTTTATCACACACTTGCAAAACTTGGTGGTTGAAGTCCTCTGGCTGGTCAGCGTACACGTAATGTCCGGCTCCACGGATCGTCTGCAGAGAGGGTGGAGAACAGGAAGAGAAGCAGGTGATTAAAAACAGGAGGTACTATACAAAGAGAGGCCATTAAAAGGACGGGTTTAACTAGAAAGCACAGTCATTAGTTTACTGCTTCCATAAATCAATGATGGAGAGAAATGTTCAGTTTAAAACATATCAAGTACAAACAGTTACGTTATTACAAATCAGAACAGAACTTTCTCAATAGAAGCTAAACAACGAGGGTGAAAATTACATGACTGCTGGTCTGTTCATTTTCAGCTGCCAAAACTAATATTTTCCTACAGTGTGTTTGTTTAATGTATACATGTATATTTCTGAACTGCCTCAAACATGTCTCCGTCATTTACAGACAACAGTACAGTACAGTACATAACAGACAACATAATCACATAATCACCTTTTATTAAGGTTCTAATTAGCTCTAATTACTAGAAGACAGAGAAGGGGGTCATATAAAAAAATAAAGAATTGGATTTGGTATAATTATTGATTTATCATTGATTATTGATTTAGGAGTCCTTCAGGTACTCCTGGATGAGTGCTCAGCAGCAGGCACGTTCAAAAAAAGCACAAAACATTATATTGTTATATATTCCATATCCTATTATTCGCCATACTTCTTTTTCTTCTACTAATTCTGCCTCTTCTGAACAAATTTCAGCATATAACTTATGTCACAGCTTTGCGAAAACCCAGGCAAAATATAGATCAAACCCTGTGGTTCGATCAGGAATCGTGGGCTATGACATTTGGTAGCGACTTTAGTAACCATGGCGACATGAATCCTGAAAAACTGCAAAAAATGTCGTAAAGAAAAACAATGGGAAGTTGTCAAGAAAAAGATCAAACCGGCCCCGTTTTTCGAGCCACACTGCTTTGTCATGCTTTCACATAGAAACATGGTTGAAACTTTGTGCCGCAAGATTTCAGACTATATTGGGTTAAATCAATATTTTGTCATCTCGTATGGTTTTTATGAAATCCCACTTAAGTTTCAAGTTTTTTTGTTTGTTTTTTTTGCGCTGACCAAGCCTACCATTGAGTGCCATGTTAAACTGAGCTCTTCAGTTTTGGTCAAGAACAGAGATGATGGGCGTTTTTAAACTGAAACAGCTCCAATGCTGTAAACAGCACGGACATAATACATCAGTGTCTTCACTGAAGCCTTGTGATGCTCATGGTGAAAAAAATGTGTTGATAGGACCTTTTAAGCTTTGAGGACATTTTTGATGAAAAGATGTGGCTTATACACTCTTGTCTGCTGGGGATACAGAGTGGTTTGTCTGTGTATTCTGTGTATTAGTCAATTCTGACTCTGATTGGCTAATTAGGTTAATTAACTCTTAGTCTCATGACTAAGCACCAGTAGAAATAATAACCAGAACTATACCAATAACTCTGGCTTTTTTTGAGTAATAAAATAAAAATAAATACTTGAAAACGCTATTTTATAAATGATAATAAAATACTATACCCCTATATTTTTCCTCTAATTAACAGGTAAAAGCAGAGGGGGTTAAAGTTCATGCAGGAGGAATGTGATAGGTAAACCTCCTAATAAGGTGCAGAATAAAGCAAATTCACTTCCTTTCCTCTCATGCAGTAAACCTTGAACGTACTCTGATTTCCACATGAGAGTGTGGTCTCATCTCTTTGATGGTGCTGCCTGAGTTGCTGTCTATGCTGGAGCGGGAGCCGTAGATGATGGTGATGGGGACCTCAGGCTGCAGCTGGTCCATCCTGTGCAGCATTGGTCTCTTAGCCCAGCCGTAGGGAATGGTCATTTTCTTAAAAGCTGTTTCTCCACTGTGACAATACAGAACATAAAACATAAGACTGGGTGGTAAAACTCAAAGCAGCTCAGCTGCAACTAACGTGAAGAATAAATTGCTTTCATTACAGCTATTAACACGAGCAACAATAATGAGGCTTGACAGAGAATCAGAGACAGAGGCAGAGGAAGACAGACCTGGGGGTTTGCACGTTCAGGTGGTAGATGTACTCTGACACAGTGTTGTCACTAAACATGGACGAGAACTTCCTCTTGAAGTCAGGTCTCAGAGTTTGGACCAGAGTGGGACCTGCATGGGCCACAGAGGGGACGCTGACATGGTGAAACCAAGCATGTAGTCATTCAGAGACAAGGCTGCTTTATTATGTTACATGAATGAACAATGGGGAGGGTTAGAGTGCACAACGGAACCAGGGTTTTATTTAAGATCTCTTCAGGACCAAAGTCTGGACCAAAACATCAGGAATCAGCTTTAGAAAAATACATGTGCTCATCATGTCAGAAGTTTTAATTAGTAATCATAGTTCATTCAGTCTTATAGCCAAAACCATTTCACTCAGTTCTATATAATACCTAAACAATTTCTCTCATTTTCTCGATTTTTTTCTACTTTTATTTGTGGCTCCATATTTTTTGTTATTGTTCCAGTCTTACCCAGTGGTCCAACCAGTCGTAGGCCAGCCAGGGGGTTGAAGGGACTGAACATGGCCCCAAGGGCTTTGATCCACACCGGGATGGGACGGTCGGCCTCTGCTGTGTCCGGACGCTCTGGAAAACCCCAGGGCTCCACCAGGAGTATGTGCTTTACTCTGCAGGTCAGAGACAAAGAAAAAAAATCAAGTCCACCTGATTTTTGGGTTATTTAATATTTTGTCATGTCAAATGTTTTATACAGACCCAGACATGTATTTTAAAATAATTTAAAGGGGAAGTACACTTACTTTGACTAGCTTAGCATAAAGACTGGAAAAATGTGGAGACAGTTAACCAAAGCACAACCTGCCAAACAGTAACACCAAGCTAACTAATAAATGGGTAAGTTACATCTTGTTTGCTTCATCTGTGTAGAAACCAAAGTTTAAATATGACACTTAGGCAGCATCTCTAGGAGGGCATGGGCAAGCTAAGGTAATGGTGTCCTGGCACCAGCTTCATTATTAACAGTTTTATTAACATATGTTCATCATCTATCTTCTTATTCAAATCTTCCCAAAATGTTTTGAAAATGTTGAACTATTCCTTTTAATATTAGAAAGAGGTTTGATTTAGATTAAATCTCCAACACAATGCTTAGAACTTAGAACTATAAATTATCCGTTACATCGCAGATTAGTTTTAAAGTTTTATTGTGTGTGTGTGTGTGTGTGTGTGTGTGTGTGTGTGTGTGTGTGTGTGTTTGCACTGTTTTGAATGTCAGTCATTGAAGTTCTAATAATATCTCACACATCATTTTCAGCTCTGACTGTGTTAGGCCCAACTTTACAATACTGACATTTCACAACTAGTAACAATCATATGATCAGGTAGCTTTTTAAAAACTCTCCAGTTCAATAATGTGACCTGTCTAAGAGCAAACAAGTGTAAAGACAGCAGAATTATCCATAACAAGCATCTTTGGTTTGGTTATTACACTTTGGAGTTGTTTATTTCCTGTCTGATCTCCTGGTGCTGCCCTTATGGACTCAACTACAGAGAGTGGAGGAGCCATATAACTGGATCTTTACAGCTGATCTGGTGAGCAAAAGGTCATTGTAACCAATTGAAATAATGAGCTATGAAAATATTTTTTTAAGTCAAGGACACGTTTATATTTTACAGCTGCTCTAATCAATATTTTTATATTAACAATGAGTCAAATGACTATGTGTAATGTGAAAGGGCTTACTCACAGAATTATCACCTGACTCCTGAGTACAGTTTAGCTTAAATAAGGACATGTCCCTGATCAAGAGCATCTTGTGCTGTAAATTAAAGGCCACTTGGAACACTGAGATAACAATAAGAGGGCAGAAAGAGGGAATTTTTTGGAGTTAGTGATGAAGAAGGGTGATAAGGGATTGTAGACATTTTATCAGACGTCCCTCGGGTAGAACCGGGCGCCTGCTGGAAGCTCGGAGCTGGAGACGCAGTGAGAGATGATGATTCAGGAGAGATAGAGTCTAGTGGGAGGAGAGAGGCTTGGAGGACACTGCTGTTATCACTGGCTGCCAGCACCTACAGCACACTGCTACAGCTAAATCCTGTACAGATGCTGGCATGTTTTTGCAACAATCATGTTAACACTAAAATGGGAAGAATCATTATTCAAAACACTGCTCAATACAGAGTCATGTTTCGCCTCCTGGGCAGCTTCTGCCTCTTCTGTTCTGTAGTGGTTAAATCATAATCCTGCTTTCTTAGGTCTCCTTGGGTCAACGTGGATCTCCCCTTGAGGTCCACTTCGCAACTTATTTTTATTTTAAAAAAATTCCCTCACACTGTCTCTCTTAGCCTTCACTGGACACATACTGTACACAAACTGTTATGCACATCTGTACAGTCAAACACAATTCAATACAATTATTCTGCATTAAAGTTCACTTTTATGACACTGTAGCACAGGCACTAATTAAAACACGTTAATTCAGCACTGAGGTCAAAGGCAGCGTTGGTGTTCTGGTAATCTGCCTCCCAAATCCAGGTGCGAAAAGCCTGCATCACTGTGAGCTATGGGAACGTCTGAGGGGCATTTTAAACAATTTTCTAACATTTTATATTTTTGTGTGATAATTATCACACCTTTGACTCATCACCAACCCCCGCACCTAACTAACTCTGAAAATGAAAAAAAAAAAAAAGAGCTCCGATAAATAGAACACACACATAATACACTCAGAAGATTCATCTTCAGGCTGGTAAAAACCTGACTACAGCTCACATCTAGATTCTGATCTTAAAATATAATGCACGCCTTCCATCCACCTCTTAAAGTCAGTCAGAAAGTCTAATTTGCTGAATGTTTCAGGCTGAACCCCTGGTATAACTTTTCTCACACCAAATGCTGCTCATATCAACAAGATCAGCGCCAAAAGGATAAAAGATCCCTTTTAACTTAAAAACATCACAAACCTACAGTAAGATAAGAGAAATCCCATAATCTGCACCCACCTGCCCGGGTATTTGATGGAGTATGACACAGCCAGGTATCCTCCCAAGTTGTGTCCCAGCAGTATCATGGACTCCAGACCCATTTTAGCCCTCCACTGCTCTATGGACTCCACAAACTGGTCCTCTGCTTCCTGGGCGTCTGAAGAGAACAGGGGTCTGCTGCTCCGACCGAAGCCCAGCAGGTCCAGAGCGAAGACGGGCCGACGCTGACAGAGAGCATCCAGGTTCTGAGCCCAAAGGCCCATGCCACCTCCAAATCCATGGAGCAGAACCATGGGGGTTTTGTCTTTGACACTGTCTCTGCTAAAGATCAGGGTCCACAGCAGGTTGCCGTTGGAGATGGGGACATACTGTCTGGAGAAAGCATTGTCTACACCTGTCAAGACAGTGAAGAGATGAATGAGGGAAATAATTTTGGTGATTATTTATTTTATCTGAAAGGAAAAATCAGCACTGGATAACTTTTCATTAACAAAACTTCCTTACAGCACTCAGATGTGGTACAGACTGGTACAGAAGTACAGAATTAGACAGGACTGATCCTTACATCTCAGCATCATATCCTCTGCAGTCTGTAGCTGGCTCTGAGAAGTGGGACACCATGATGGCAGCCAATTGGGGATCCAGCACCACCTAAACACACAAAAAGTCTCAGCATCGCCCTTATGAACTACACATGGGACACAATGTCACTGCAGTATGGGACAATGCTTAAAGGATACAGAGAGAAACAGAAAGAAAGCAGCGTACTGTGGGGGGCAAATTAAGAAGTATATTAAAAACAACATATGACAGCATCAGGACGGTTTATTATGATTAAGAGCCTCAGATATGTTGTCCTCTATAACAGCTGCTCAGCGTTAGTCACTCTGGACAGAGTGTATTTCCCTAATTTCATAGACATGCTCTGTTGACGCAATATGGTTTAGGGAACAGAGCATTACAGTGAGCAAGGCTGTGACAAAAACACTGATGGTGAAAATCATCATCTGTTATGCTGTTTCACTATTTCATGAAGTAAATCAAATACTTTTACTTTTTTTTTTTTTTTTTTTTACTGTGTTAGTTCATCACCCTGCAGAATTGTGAAACTTCAGTGTGACAGTGTGTGGAGCTGTCAGAGGAAACAAATGAATAAATAGCATAACCTCTCTTAATGCTCCTACTTCCTTCCTAAAGGAGGCTTCAGGTTTCCTCATCACACTTCTGTAGTTACCTGCATCATTCTGCACAGTGAAGATCAAACTTCCAAGAGAAGTAACTTTAAGCAAAACTCTTTTCTAAATGCACAATGACTTTAAAGTTTATCTGAAACAATGCTGGGTCTTAAACGCTCTTGTGACTTAATAGGCTACATCAGGGCTCTGTGTGGTCTACTTCAGTATCTGGATGGTCAGAAAACAGACTTACTTTATTGTGCTGTCCACATAGGTCCACACACTGCTGACCAGACTGTGAACACCAACAACAGACAGCATTCTCTGAACAACCCTGAAGCAAAATGAAACACGAAAAACGAAAAGAACAGCGACTGACTATGGAGACAGTAGTTCCAGTGGTGTGTTATGGTAAACACAGTAGTCAGCCTGATGTATCTGACAGTGGCACATTCCCTAAGTTAGCAGATGCATGTTATTCAGTCTGTGTGACCTCCTCTAAACCATAATCTATGGCAGACAAAGTTTGTAAACTTACATGTGAACTGTGCCATATGTGTTTCTCCTGTCAGTGTCATGTCAAGGCCGCTGGACACGATGTTAACATGTGTGTTTACCTGAACTTCATGGTTGTGCCTGACTGTTGACAACTTGTTCAACTTTGCTAGTTTACGACAACAGCATGCGGGTATTTTCGCGGAATTACACCGAATCGTCGTGATGCCAAATGATATGAGTTACTGAATATCGCTTGCATTGGTTACAAACTCTTCGTGTGTAGGGAAAACACTCACCCTCCGTTCGCTGTGACCGTTTGCTCGGCCATACTGCATCAACACCTCCTTGACGCTTCTCGCGGTCACGTGCCTTGAGAGACTCTGACGTAAGTCAACGCGATTGAAGACGTTTGGTTTAATGTTTGGGATAACTCCACCGAGCGGCGACTGTACACCTCAGACGCATTCAAGACCTTTGTGTTCCCGCCCATGCCAGCATTTCTTTTCTTCTCTCTTGACAATTAAAACAAGCGCGCCCAGCCACAGCGACGTGCGGAAGCAGCTTTTCTGTCAAATACCTAAACATTGCTGCTTGGCAGAGGAGAGGGCTTTGGTAAGTAGCTAAATGACATTTGTAAGTTTTAATTGTAAATAATGTGGGCATATTAAGGTAACATAAGGCTAGCTCGTATGTGCTGGCAGCTTTTGACACACTAAATTGTTAGTTTGTATAGAACCGTAGTCTTGCGTTGAGTCATCCTGCAGATCATTAAAAATGTTAGCAACACTGTTCAAAGTGTTTGGTTTGCGTTATTGTACATTCAACATTCATCATTCAACTTATATGTCAAAAAGTCAAAAATAGCCTCAGAAACCTAATGATTAAAGAAGAAATAAAAAGCAACTGCAGTATCCTGCTGGCAGTAGGAGCAAGACAGTACAGTACATGACAAAAAAGAATAACATTTCATGAACATTTACTTTGGTAAAGCTCTGCAAAGCTGATCAAGGAGCGGTCCAAAATATTTAGAGCTGTTGCCACAGTCACAGAGTGTAAGTGAAGAAACAGTTTTCATGGCCCACATTTTTTTTACTTGACTTTCATTAACAATGGCTCAGTTCCATCAAGTTTCACAGTGAGCCCTGACAGTGACCCAGTATACACAGCACCAGGAGACTGGACCTGCAGAGCTGTTTAATGTTCTCAAGAACTCCTGTGCTTTTGCTGTAACATGTTTTTATTTTTTAAATCAGTGGTATTAGTAAAAGGTGAGATGACCTATGACCCAGTTTGTTTATATCTGTTTATCTCTATGTTTCTTAGCATAGAAAGAAACAAAGATTTCATTTTTTACAATCTCAGGCGCGTTGATAAAACCATATCGCGCACGAGGCGGCAGTGATTGGCTCACAGCTGCGGGTGCACGGGAGCAGTACAGTTTGAGGGTGTGACCGTTGAAGTTTGCTGCGCTGCTCTGTGACGTGGAACATAACTGAAGTCCACTGGGTGCACGAGCCTTCAGACACCAAACTACACAGACATGTCGTTTATATAGTAATCTGACTGTTCACAGATCAGCAGGGCCAGCTCCCGCCCCGAGGCTGGAACAAAGCCGTTTCCCACACAGCCACAGTTCGGGGTGAGTACCGAGTACCGGATACACACAGACACGTCAGGTCGTCAGTACGATATTAACCGTGTGGATTTGACATAGAAAGTTAAACCTGCGCCCTCCAGGACTAGTTTTCCGCTAATGCCTCTCACTAACCCGCGTCGATATAACGCAGCCAGCCCCGCCCTCCTCTGAGTGTGAGTCTGTCAGCTGTTCCTGTCAGTAAACTGTCTGTCATCTGTCCCACGCCACGGCCCTTACACTGTATGGGTATGGATGTATTGGTAATATTGGTAATATCCATCGATGGTAGCAGTGATTCCCCTGCTGATGATTTCACTTACTGTTGCTGGGAGTCCACTGTACATGATTGGGTGGAGCACTTTGTGACAGACCTTGTGTAAACCTATTGTAAGCCTGTCAGTGAGATTTCCACAGTATTTACTTTGACTTGGCACATGTGGCACAGGCTATATTTCCCTTTTCTGGACCACAGTCTCTTTTTTATTTACATTATCTGAGCTTTTTACCTCACAGACACATTTTTGTTATGGAAACACATTCAGATTTTGTTAGCACACAACAGTGCCCCCCAAGTTTTTTTTGTTTGTTTGTTTGTTTTTTGTTTAGTTTGAAAGTTGGGAACTGTTGGATTTTATTTATGTAAGTTGTATACTCATACCTATAATAATTTACATTAAGTGATCACTTTATTGGGAACACCAGACTAATACTGGGTAGTTTCTCTCTTTGTCCTCTCATGGACGCAAGATGTTGGAAACCTTTCTCTGAGCTTCTGGTCCATGTTGACATCATTCATCACATCTGCCAGTCTCCTGTTCTACCACATCCCAAACATGTTCTACTGGATCCAGGTCTGGAGAGTGGGGAGGCCACTGAGGTTCACTGAACTCACTGTCATGTTCATGAAACCTTTGTGACATGGAGCATTATCCTGCTGGAAGGAGCCATTAGAAGATGGTGAACTGTGGCCATAAAGGGATGAACATGGTCACAGACAGACTGTGACATTCAGACTATGATTGATTGATATTAAGACCCAAAGTGAACCAAGAAAACTTTCCCCACTGCATCACACCATCACCACCAGCAGCCTGGACCCACTCAGCCACAATCACGCCACGGTCAAAGTCACTGAGATGTTTGATGTGAAGTGAATTAACTGTGTTTGCAGGATTTTATGCTTTGCACTGCTGCCACATGATTGGCCAATCGGATAATTGCCTGAATAAGCAGGTGTACAGGTGTTCCTAAGTGCTCAGCGAGTGTATGTTTTCAGTGTTTAATAAATGCTTTACATGTACATGTTTATTAAATTACAATGTAATCAGATTTATGATATCAATATTTGTATTTATATTGTTACATATAAAATGTCTGTTTATTCTTTTGTCCTGTGATGCTTTCTCTCCGAGTAGCATCACTGGGCATTTTCTTTGGTCATTCCTCTCTCATTTCTCGTGCAGGTGCTCTGAGACAGAGGATGGTGCTGCAGATGGCGTCAGTAGACAGTGGTGGATCCAGTTTCACTCCTCTGGTGGTGATAGAGCTGGCCTCAGACACTAAGGAGGAAGCCATTGGATGGCTACTGAGCAGGATCAGAGACCAGCAACAGAATGGAGGTCTTGCACTTAGAGTAGTTCTCCTTCTCTCTTCTGATATTTGTTTCCATTGTTTAATATTACATTCAGTTTCATTAATCCTGCCTTTTTTCCCAGGTGCTGAGCTGCTTGTGGAGCAGCTGGGCCCTGGAATCGGGGTTCAGGAGAAGGAAAACCCAAACATATTCTTGGTCGGGGCCACCCGGCAGAGGCTCCTCTTTGGTGCTGAGGATGTGGGCCTCTTTAAGGAGTTCAGTGATGGATCCATGAGGGGCTTCACCTGTGCCAACAAACACAACTTCAAAGGCTTTGAAGGTAAAGTCCAGGAGGAGGTCTGCATGGAGGCTGTTGTTTGGTTAATTTAGTATTTCTGCCTTAGAACAAAGTCTGAAACTTTAGTTAAAGTTGCACAGTGATGGTGTAATAGCAAAAAAGCAACCACATGCATGTGACTCAATTTGAAGACAAATTCCTCACATAGCTCCACATAGTTCCATTTTTGATCTAGTTCCACTTTGGTAAAATATCCAGATTTGTTCAGCTCAGAATCTAATGAAACTCCAACTGAAATTTAATTTTCACTCTCTTTTCATTAGAAAAGAAAATATGTGCTAAAACATATGTTGAAACATGTATTGCTGTTTAACATGGCTGTGTAACATGGCTTTGTGGTAAATGCTGCGGTGACTGTGTGTGTGTTGTTTGTCTCTGGTCTGCTCTGTGTGGACAGGGGACGGAGACAGCTTCCTCAGCATGACTGAGTGTCAGCACATCATTAAACACGAGCTGGACACATTAAGAGCCAAAGATGAAACTCATGTACCAGGATACACCCAGGTCAAGCTCTACCCCGGGAAATCTGTCAGTGAGTGTCTGTCCATCTCTCACTCTGTCAGTTTGAAATTCAAGAAGGTTTTTTTTTTTTTTTTTTTTTTTTTTACAATCAGTTATCAGGAATTTAACTCACTGGACTCAACACAAGCAGGTATTTCCATGTGGTTATTTAACCCTTGGGGTTTTAGATTGTTTGTTAGACACTACAAGCTATTTAAAGATGTCACCTTGGACTCATAAAAAACAAAAATCACTGATGAAGTATCTGAAACCAAAGCAAATGTTGCTGAAGGATTATGTTCATAGACAGTACCAATCAATGACAGCAGTGATAATTGTTGTTCACATTATATGTACAAATATATGTATATAGAACATATTATTATATGTTCTATTATACAAATGGAAAATAATTAATGAACAATAACCACTGGATACAGAATCGTACTTAGGTGAGATTAAATTAACATAATCAGTGTTTTTTTTCCTTGTTTCCGTAGCAAATGAATTTTTTCTTCAGTTTCAGCTTGTGACAGGATTTTAATATTTCAGCAGCTATTGTGGCACATTTACATATTTCACCCAGCATAATGTGGAGTTTTATAGTTGTAGGAATGGTTTTAAGTTGTGATTAAAGAAGGCCGCACAGCTCTGCCTTCACCTCTTCTTCGTCTCCCCCACCACTGCCTCTGTGCCTCCCTCCCTCCCTCTCCCTCGCTCTCTCTTCGGCTTCAGTATGGAAACAATAAATATGCAAATGCGGTGAAATATTCTCAACGTGAGATAAGGAAGCAATGAACTTTCAGGGGAGATAGGGTACCTCAATTCAGTGCCAGCGTTTGACAAATCGTGTTAAAGCAGAATGTAATGATTTTCGACAAATGATGCACTCAAGAAATGGCAGATGAAATGATACTTATATCATTCATGTACTTATATTTAGTCACTCTGTATTAGACAATAGGAATTATTGCTATAGACTGCACATTGTGCACAATGGGCTGGTTCCCAGCTATTGTGGCCTGTCCTTAAACCTTAATTTTCTAAATTAAGAAAATGAATCTGTACATTTCTTTAGTTGGAAAAGCGAGTTCAGAAAAACAATGACAGTTAAAAATGCAGCAAAGCTGTTTTTGAAACCTTATAATTCGACCAACACCATATAATTCTCAACAAATAAGTCTTTATCAAAATACCTATACACTATATTTTAGCTAATGATTTAGACTATTAAATAAGTATGACGTAATACTGGCTCTGAATTAAACTGATGGTAGAAAAATGTAGTAACATTTCCTATTTTCTTTGCCTCTTAGTTCGCAGATTGCAGTCCAAAGGCATCCTTATCCAAATGTTTCCTCTGCATGAAAGAGAGGAACTGAAGAGACTGTCTTTTTCTTGGTACAAAAAGGTGAAGTTGTCCCTTCAGCCGCTTGGTAAGTGGAAGAAGTACCACTTATCTGTACCTTGTGTGGAAAGCACACATAGTCCACATTGTCCAGAATGAATTGTTTGATGTGTGCAAAGATTGTTGTCACACCTTACATTGTTACTGCTTCCACATCCTTGAAAGCCTTAAATGGTTATCACGATGCTCCATTTGCCTTCCAGCTCAGGGCTGCTTTTCGCCTTGATGGATGTTTTTATTCCTCTTTTTTATATCTCGTCACTTTATAATTATTTTTTTCTCTTTGTCATGTTCTTGACTGAAATGCTCTGAGTAATCCTGTTAGTGCTCCAGCTCACTTCTCTCTTCTTCGCTCTCTGTTCACAGATGACATCAGACACTACTTTGGTGAGGGCCAGGCCTTCTACTTTGGCTTCCTGGAATACTTTACCTTTGCCCTGGTGCCTATGGCTCTCGTTGGGATACCTTACTATTTGTTTGACTGGGAGGACTACGACAAATATGTGGTCTTTGCTGTGTTTAACTTGATCTGGTGTACTGTTATTCTGGAGGTATGGAGAGTGATTTTTACTCATTTATAATCCACAGTCACTTTCTTTTAAAAATGCAACCTAAAGAGCTTAACACAAAGTGACTTGACCTTAATGCAACCAGACAAATAACATAAGCATATCCTGTAGCTTTAACACTTTAGTATAAGCTCAGTAAATTGGCTGAACTTTTCCTCCACTAGTTATGGAAGCGGTGCAGTGCTACATTAGCCTACCGCTGGGGCACACTGAGCAGGAAGAAAGCCTTCGAGGAACCTCGGCCTGGTTTCCACGGTGTCCTCGGGTTCAACCCTGTGACGGGCCGTGAGGAACCTCTCTACCCCAATTCCAAGAGGCAACTGCGCATCTACCTTGTGTCCCTACCCTTTGTCCTGCTCTGCCTCTACCTGTCCTGCTACGTCATGATGATCTACTTTCAGATGGAGGGATGGGTGCTGTCAGTCTACGATGAGGAGCCCACATTCTGGACAGGAATACTGTTGTTCATCCCCAGCATTATCTATGCCGTGGTCATAGAGGTTATGAACCTCATCTACAGATATGCTGCTGAGTTCCTCACAGAGTGGGGTGAGTTAGTTTCTACTCCGTTCTTTGATTTAGGAAGAGTGTCAGTGTAGAAACAACATACATCAAATCACACAAGGATATCGATTCTTCATTAAATGAACATTATGTGTTTTTATTTTCACATTAAAATAGACATGCTAAGGTTTAAATATGCCCCCTTAGGCCCCAGGACCTGGCCTTTTTTCTCTTGTCTGGCATGTTATTGACTAAAAAACAGTTAATCTTTCCATTGAAAAAAAAATTCATTAATTGAATGTCCAAAGTGGTTTACATGTACGGGTAAGATCAGTAACATGGTCCATTTGGCACATTTGCAGAAAGAGTTTTTTTGTCTTTAAAGGATATGACATCTACAGTATGGTGGAAAGCATCACTGCGTTCAGAGTTTTTTTCCGGCTGAGTAGACTCTTGAGGACTATGGGGACATGTACACACAGTGCAGGCTGACATTTCTTTGACTCTCTTGTTAGTTTTGGTGGGACAGCAGTTTCATTCACAGATTAATTTGAGAATGTGTGGTGAAAAACCCATTCATTTAAAGGCCCTGCACACCTGCACATGTTTTACTTCACATATTGTCACTTATTTGGACTGATCAGACCTCTGCTCAGGTTGAAATTAGGTGGAGATATTCTGTAAATAGCAATGGGGTCCAAACATCTGAGACCACTTTCCCATAAATGGTCTCAGACTTTAGGAATGCACTGTATGTAATGTCACTAAACTGTATGTACAAGTAAGAATGATATATGTGGAAGCTGTCCCATCCTGGCAAGTGCAACAAAGCTAACAGAGTGCAGAAGAAATGTTAATCAAGCCCTGTTTGTACAAGCCATGTCTGATCTGGTACAGAATGATGCTACACCAGCTGTTTTCCATCAGCCTCGAAAAGAAAATCACCTGCTGTGAAATCACTGATTGGGGCACAGCCCACAAGTGCAATGTGATTGATTGACTCATGCCAGAAAGAGCAATACAGTGGCAGTTTGTCCCTGTTTGATTCAGTGTTGATTTAGCGCTCCACCATTTTCACACACCAGAGGCGATTTACTTGTCACAGGAGCTCATCCTGTGAAAACAGTTGTATAATGTCTTCTTTGGCTTATCTTTGACAAAATAACTCTTGTTAAAACATGTTGCATTATGGGAAGTCTGCTGTGCCTATTTTTGACCATCCTGGTTTTTCATCTGCAAGTCCCAGAACAATACTAAATCACTTTTACTCTAATGCAAGCAGAGAAAACCTCCACTGAACATGTGTCATTCAAGATTGGAGTCATGCCTGTACAAATAACATTATTTAATATGTTAGACTTTTCCTGTTTCCTTTGTCAGACAGTAAACTGTGGATGTGAAGGTTGCCTGTGACAGATGGTAGGCTTCAGTGTATTGTGTGTAGGATCAGGGAGGACATGTGATGTGGGTAATGGAAAGAGCTGAAGATCTCTGCCGTTCGTTTGTGGTACGTGACCTGTTTCAAATGGTTTTTCCCCCCGTGTTCATTTAGAGAATCACAGGCTGGAGTCGTCATATCAGAATCACTTGGTCCTCAAAGTATTAGTAGTGAGTATAAATGACTTATTTATGTTTATTGTCAATTTCATCCCTCAGTGATCAGAGTGCAGCTTTTCTGTCAACACTCCACTTAATCACGGCCAACTCTCTTCTTTTTAGTTCAACTTCTTCAACTGTTTTGCCTCGCTGTTCTACATCGCCTTTGTCATGCACGACATGGCGCTGCTCAGACAGGTAGGACTACTTCCTTTCATCCTTCCTTTTTACTTTCCTGATTTCTTCTCTTCCTTCTACTAATTTTCAGTGTTTCTTGTGTCCTCTCATTTTCGCTTTTCCCATCTTCTTTGTCTGGGCTCTTGTTTTGTGTCCAGAGTCTGGCCACCCTGCTGATCACAAGTCAGATCTTAAATCAATTCATGGAGGCCTTCCTGCCCTACTGGCTCCAGAGGAGACGCAACAAGAAGATGATCCGCAAAGTCCAGAGGAGAAGAACTCTGGAGGACAAAGAGCTTCCTCTGGCTGAGCAGGTCCGTCTGGAGGCTGACATGAGCACATACTTGGTAGGTGCACTTGTTTTTTTTTTTTCCTCTAATTCAAATTCCTGATTTCCATGATTCTGTTCTACATTTCTGTGTATGTAGATCCATATGTCTGGCTGGTCTTCTCTCCCTCTCTCAGGGTACATTTGATGACTACCTTGAACTGTTCCTTCTGTTTGGTTACGTCAGTCTGTTCTCATGCGTCTACCCTCTGGCTGCTGTCCTGGTGGTGCTGAACAACATCACTGAGGTTTACTCTGATGCCTTCAAGATGTGTCGCGTGTTCAAACGACCCTTCTCCGACCCAGCAGCGAACATAGGAGTCTGGCAGGTGAGACATGCAGTGACAGGCAGCCCGTATGTCAGCACTTACAGTGGGGTCTGAAAGTCTTACACCGCTAGTCAAGATACTTTGTTTGCTTTTGTTTCGAATATAATGCTATTTTTTTTTATGTTTCACTGTTGGATTGATTCACAGTGGTATTACTCACCCTTCTGTTACTACCTTAAATCTCAGTGAACAAGACTTTCTTCCAGTCAAATGCTGGTATTTCTCAGCACAAGTGTTGTTGTGTCGTTGTTTCCCCTCCTGAGAAGTGGTTTAGAAGCTGCTCCTCGTCCTCTGAGACCACTACAACACAGCCTTCTTTGACAGTACTTTAGCTGATTGGAGTCTTGTGCTCTTTATTTAGTAGATTCTGTATCTATGATGAAGTTGCTTTTCCCTCTCTCAGGGAACTGAGCTTGATGTGTTAATCCTTTGATGGGATGGTCACTTTTGGACTTCCATGCACTGTCCCCTCAGAAACCTTTATTCCAGCCATGATTTGAAGCTGAGAAAACTCCTATTTGCTTAGAATTATGATTTCACTTTATTTATAATACGTGAACACTGTCTACAAGTTGAGTTACTTGAACAAGACTGATGAGTAGATTAAATCCACATTTAATCACATTTAATTCATCTCATCATCTCATAACTTCTTGTGTTTGGTTCTATGGTTCTGAATCTTCAGACTTCCTCAGATATTAGACATTTTCAATGTGGTCTCAGGCTTTTGGAACCCAGTACAACTCAGAATGCTTCAGCAGCTTATGGATTCATCCATATCCACATGGAGTTTCTTTTTTTTTTCACAAAGGAGGCAGTTGATGTTATTTTTAGGAGAATAACATACTAAACACAGGAGCTGATGCTGAAACCAACGGTTCAACTATTATTGAACACACTAAGGAAAATAAATGACACACATATCCTCTCTAGTTACCATTATGCACTTCTGTCTGAACCATGATCCAGGTACACTGTCCACGAGGATATTAAATTTACCCAGGCACAACACATTGTTAGTCTTACTTTTAACATGCTTTCCTAAGCTGAACCATTCCAGCTGATTAAGAACGAGACGTCACTTACTCTACACTGTGCCCATCTGGAAAAAATGGTTTCAGTTTGTGGAAAGAAATCACTGACTGTGGCTGTCTCTGTGTTTCTGTGCCCAGCTCGCCTTCGAGGCCATGAGTGTAATCGCTGTTGTGACCAACTTTGCACTGATCGGCATGTCTCCACAAGTCAAGGCTTACTTCCCCGAGTCAGAGACACAGCTCATACTGTGGACGGTGGCTATTGAGGTAATTCATAGAAACTAAGACACTCCCATGCACATGCACACATATATTAGTGATCCATATTGAAAAGTCAACTTTTGTGTTGTGGTGACACAACATCAGTGCTGTCTGCATTTTACAGTGCATCAGTGGTATTCTAATTGTTTTAGTATGACTTTCTATAAAACAAGGCTTGTCCCATAGCAGAACAACAAAAACACAACCAGCCTCTAAGAAACAGGCACAAGTCAGTTTGAGTTTATAGCTGGGACGTTCAGAGCCAGAAGAACCTGATTTTTTTATTTAATCAGATTCAGTAAATAAATTCTTTATTTATTTCTCATTTTTTGTTAATTGTAACCCATTGAACTCTGAGTGTGCTGCCTACCAAACCTTGCAGAGTCAGAATCAGAATGGATCATGGTATGATGGTGTAACCATAGGACACTAGGTGAAATGCTACAGCAAACTACAAGGAAATCTGTGCTACTGTCTTCTTTCAGAGCAGTTTAGATCTCAGCTTTACTCAGGTTAATGTTGACTCACTGTAGTCTGTGTGCACTGTTCAGCTGTATAATGTAGGACAATTTGGTTTTAGTTGATCTGATTAGACCTCTGGGCAAGTTTAAATTTGGCCTATGATATTGTGTGTATATGTA
>JBBMJY010000025.1:24299128-24333614 GCA_037833715.1 Toxotes lorentzi
TGAATTAAGTGGGGTCAGCAAACTCAGCTTAGCCAGTGACAAGTTGTTACTTACAACTTCAGAAAGTCTCAGTTGTTCTGGCTTAAAGATGCAACGTGTGAGTGAACAGATGTCGGCCCTGTATGCCCACGAAGAGTCAGATAAGTTTCTGCTAAAATCAGTGGGGAGAACCGTCTGATTGGACAAAATAATTGAAAACACCCATATGAATGTATTAAAGGATGAGAGCCTTTAATTGAAACATGGAGAGGCACCTTGTTCTGTGCCTGTGTATATCTTCAAGCACAATGCTCCAGCTGAGGGGTTGTTGAAGATTTTTGCTCACTAGATGGAGCCAGAGTCCAAATTCAATCCACACAGATCTGTTAATGAGAGAGAGAGTTTGTTTTTTGCACTGTGTTTGTGTGTGATTCAGATTCTTCTTAGAGTCAACCTCTACTAATTTTTCCCTCAGCCTGCTCCCCTTTTCTGTGTTCTATTCAGACAGCATTACGACACTGCCTAACACGCATGCGCGCGCGCACACACACAAACACACACACTCACTCACTCACTCACTATCACACACACACACACATATATACCTCATGTCTCTGGAGAAAAAGCTTAAAATAACAGCACTAACAGAGAAATAGAGGCTGTAGTGAATAGTGTGGATGTTGCAGTGTGGAGAGGTTTCTTTAGGATATTCATAGAGACCGTATTTGTATGTTTGCTGCTTTAAATGAGCTCCAGAGGGATGATTTTTCTGTCTAGTTGTTGTCTCAGACTGTAAAACATTCTATAAAGTCTACTGTACTTCACTGTATGCCAGGTCTCTGCTGATGCTGAGGTGGAAACTGGGTCACATTGATTGTCTGCATGTTTGATTGAATGTGTGGTCTGGACACACAGAGGTGAATGATAAACTCGGCTGTTTGTGGAAAAGTGCAGCAGCTGTCAGGATAACCCTGGGTTTAATTAAACCTTCTTTTGGTGGGAGTTTTGCTGAGAGATGGATTGAGCTGTTTTAGCCTCACTCTGCCTCACAGGCCTCTGCAGGTTTAGAGCGCTGACTCTGATGTGTATCTTGTCCCAGAGCCCCCCCATCTGGACAGACTTGTCATTTGATTGCTGTGGTTGTATCGACTGTTTACACTGTAAGTCAGAGATGAATCGTTGGAGTGAAACCAATTTCTTAAATATATTTCTAATTAGGAACAACCAGGAGAATTAAGCTGACCCTCATTTTGCTGCAGACTCCCTGGAGGCCTTATAAAGAAAAGTCAACAGGCTCCACTGTGAGAAACACAAAGTCAAAGTCGACCTCACTGACATTTCCATCCAACTCAAAAATACATTTTGTTGTTTTGTTTTTTTCCAGGGTAACTAAATGAAAGTCAGACACAGGCGTCCCCTATCTGACGTCACTTTCTGAAACCGACGATGTTCATCATCCACTTGATACCGTGATTGGCCAGCTGTTTGTCTGTGAGAGAGGCCAGACGTAGTGCTTCTCTCATTCGCTATTTGTGGCACTTTTGTCTGAAAGTGTGCGCTGTTATCCACATTTTCAAACAATATCATGATTTCTCCCTCTCTATCAGGGCCAGCTTCTCACTCCTCCTCTTGAGTGCGGCTGCTCAGAACAACAATAAGCATTTTTTCACACAGTCTGTCCACAAAGACATTCATAGTGTTGTGCACAATTCTTCACAGAAGAAGTGACGCAAATAGTTGTGTAACAGATGAAAAAAAAAAGAGAGAGCTAAAGAGAGAAGTACAATGCCTGGCTATTTTCTCACCTCTGCACAGATGGCCAGTTACGGTGGGTGTGAATGTTGGATGGTCGGTTTCAGGAAGTTACAGAAAACGGTCGACACAGATACCTCCTGTCCGAGGTCGGAAAAGGGAGAGGGTGTTTCTGATGCTATCCAAACATCTGACATACAGTTTGGAACGGGTATAAATCTTTTATTTGATTTTATCCCTTTAATGACACCATGTCCTTAAGTTCCGTCCTCAGGGCAAACTTTACATTCCAACCTAACTGCTGCTTATGTTGTAAGAACAACACAACCTTTAGGATGATGATTGCTCCATCTATCATTTATGTATTGTTTGTTCTGGATTTAATGTCCAGACTCTAGGAGTTTCTGGCAGAGCTTTAGTTTAGTTTAGTATAATCCTCTTGATTAAAACCTCAGACAAGGAGATGGCAGGAACGTCACACAGTCTTGTGCTAACAGGGACCACGCCACCTCTCATCCGTCCCTGCTTCTTTCAAAATCTACTGGGCTGAAGAGAAGGGAACATGACTTTTTATAGCAGTAGACTTCATACTGGCCTGGGGGGGTGATGCTCTCTATTTGACTTATACGCTGCCTCTGCCCCCTCAACTGAATAAAGTAGAGGAGGCGAGGTGGTGCTCTGCCGAACTCAGAAATAAACAAGGCCAGCTCCCAGCATGAGTTCGAATATCACTCTCTCCCTTATCATGTAGTAGTGTGTGTCAGCGATCCATCCTGCCGTGGCGTCACTACATCAGTTAGAGCTGTCTGTGCATATGTGTGTGTGTGTGTGTCTCTATAGTATACCACCTGCCTGAGATAAAGGCTCAGATCAATGTAGGGATAGGACAGAAGAAGAGTCAGCAGATGAAATGATGGCGGAAACAGACAGAAGAGAGGAGATGGCAAAACGGTCAGGTTGAGAGGAGAACACACAGGTCTGAGCAGAGAGAGAGAAGGAGTGGAAAATGGATTGAGAAAGGAGAGGAAAGCAGTGCACATGCATGTGTATGATGAACATGAGTCACGAGCTGATTGTACATCTAAGCACGTTCCTCCCCGTTAACATTCAGCACATTTCCTAGAAAAGAGCAACCAGGCTATTAAAGAGATGGGACAACAAGAACAGTGAGAGCCAGGGTGTTATAATGTTAAGTATACTAAGAGGAGCTACACACGAATAAACACAGATGTTGCTTGTTGACACAACCTCCAAAATATTGGAAAAGCATTATCTAAAGCGGTTAACAGGCCCGTGAGTGTGTGCATTTTTAAGTATGGTCACCTCCAGTGGAAATAAAACCTGCTGGGCTTCAATCACAACTGTGTTTTCCTTCTAACGGTTTCAAATTTCTCCTGTTATCAGTCATCGTATTTGCAGTTATTTTCATCTCCATTCTTTAAAGACTGAAAGAAGAATCAAACAGCGAAGGGTTAAAATCAAGTCACTCAGCCCCTCTTATCTTGGTTATGGGTTTGGGGTGGGGGCAGGCTGGAGGGCAGCGCCTCGTCACTTTCCAGCAGCAGTGCTATGATACCTGGGTAATTACTGTATAGGGCTTACACACATCAGTGAGCAGTAACCAGGCAACCGGCCAGCCTGCTACAGAAACAGACAGAGACTTTCCTTCAGAGTCACAGGTCTGTCTGTTATAAGAATAGGGTATGTGTCTGCTCACAGAGCCCCGTACGTGGCCTAATGGCACAGCACAGAGACGGATTTGACATTTTATATATGATTGGAAGTGGAAGTGAACAACGAACAGATGTTTTCTATTTGACAAAAACTTCTAGAACAAAAATTCTCTTCAGTGCCCAAAAACATGAACTAAACTGATCTGCACAGAACACCCGCACCATTCACTGTCAGCAAACTTCAAAACTTGAACATTGAATAGACATGAAGCAACATTAGCATTCATTTTTTGTGTGCTTTTGTTTCTATTTTTAGCTCTGTTTTTGGTTTCCACCAACTCCCGAGAGAAATATTTTGATCTTTAGCTGCTAAATGCTCCGCTATGTTCACCAGCTGCTCTATGACCTGTGTCTTTCTGCTGTTTGTGCCTGGGCAGGTAGTGGACAATGGGTTTAACAGTGGGCTTCATTTGCTGAAAATAGCTGCCTGCTGCTGCCATAAAGGTAGCTGATTAGAGTGATGAGAACAGCGAGCTGAAAGACACTAAAATGTGCAGGTGTGTGTGTGTGTGTGTGTGTTTGTTTTCACTGCAGGAAACACCTTTCACATTACATTCTGTCACTGGATCCATGGTTAATATGAAGACATTTACTGGTACAACTTAAAATCACAAAACATGTATCAGACTTAAATGGATAGTATTAGAATAATAAACAGTAAGACTTAATTTACTGAAGGATGTGCAGTTTGATCTTCATTACAGGCTTGCTTTTTATTATGGTTCTTGTTTCGTTTCATTGGCTTCAGTGTCAAAGATTAAGTTATTGTTCTGCTTGAACCGAGTCCAGACTAATGTCCTACAGTAGCATTTCAACAAGGACAAACAGCTTGTCATTACTGTGGCTCCACACACTAATAAAGGTGTCCGTATGTTCCACTTTTCTTGTGTGTCTGTCAAATAGACTGTTTCTCCAAGGTTATTTTCAGCAGCCTGCTGCACAGTAATGTCATTACACTGTTTTTTAGATAATCAGATTGGGTGTCACCCACTGACCACTGCAAAAGCATGAAACCTGGTCTCACTTTGGAACTAGCTTAGCATCTTACTGTGTGCATGGGACTGGCGTGCACTGAGCGGTCTTGGAACTCAGTGTACTAGGCAACTTAATCTCCCAGCCTTACCTCACACAGTAGGATGCCCTCACTGTACTGGTTTTTTTGTGCCTGTAACGGTGTTATATTGGCTGAGGTTCAGTAGCACTTAGAGAAACCATATGGATAATTAATTTAGTGACATTTCCACCTGTGGAGGAATAATATTTGTTTAGCTATGGGGGAATGATGTCTTCTGCTTTCATAGTCATATTCTAGAGCTGTGATTAAAGCTTCACTAACCAGTGTTTTCATAATCACAATGGGTCAAATGACCATGTGTAACGTGAAAGGTGCCACTCAGTGACAGTGTAGAGTAGTTAGTAGCTCCAGAGCCTGATATTTTCCTCAGGAGTTAGGGGTTCAGAAGTAACTGTCCAGTTACTTAATATGAAGTCAAACAAAATCATCACATTTAATATTTAGTGGAAAATTCCTTGGTCAATGACACTGAGACACAGACATCAGGAGATGCTTTGTGGTTTGTGATGCTCTCCCAGACCTTCACTGCAGCCTCCTTCACCTCTTGCTTGTTGTGGGGTCTCTGCCTTCAGTCTGGTCTTCAGCAGGTGGACTGCGGCTCAGTCAGACTGAGATGAGGTGATTGACTCAGCCAGTGAATGATATTCCACCACCTCACCATAAAAAAACCCTCTGGTTGCTTTGGTTGCGAGTTAGGTATTGTTGCCCTGCTGAATGATGATATGTCGCCCTGTGACTTTAGATGCATTTGGATGAATCTGAGCATGCAGATTGGATGTATACGGCTTCCATACGTGTCCTACAACAGAACCACCACCACATTTGACATGAGGCTGTGGCTCTGGGTCACGAGCTCTTCCGGTTTCTCTCTTTCCATCATTTTGACAGAGGTTGATTTTTATTTCATCAGCCCATTGAGCTTTGTTCTAGGACTCTACTGTTTTCTTTTTGTATGTTTTTGCAAACTACAACCCGGTCTTCCTGTTTTTGAGACTTACCAGGGGTTTTCATTTCATGATGACTCCTCTGAGGTTACGGTCAGGAAGTCTTCTGGACTGTTGACAAGGCAAAATGTTCACCTACATTCTGCATTCTTGAATTGCTATGAGTTTCATAAAGGAATTTTTCTGGTCACCCTCAAGACTAGTGGATGACCAGATGATTGACTATTTTCTACTTTCTACCTGCTACCTTACGACTACTTTGATATCTGTCTGACAGATCTCTGCTTTTTTTTGAGTCTCATTATTGTCCTCCTCACTTGTATGGTCAACACGTCATCATACTCATACTCATATTGACAGACATCTCCAGCTAAATCTAAGTGGCAGCTTTCAATTCTCAATCCACTCTGAGCCACATGTGAACTGTTGTGCATGAGCTAACATTGAAGCAACATGTGGCTTGCTAAGAAACATTTCATAGCCAAGTGTCACATTACTTTTGAAGCCTTGCAATTTGGGCACTTTG
Source organism: Toxotes lorentzi (assembly GCA_037833715.1). NCBI lineage: Eukaryota > Metazoa > Chordata > Actinopteri > Toxotidae > Toxotes > Toxotes lorentzi. The sequence goes on from JBBMJY010000025.1 coordinate 24,305,138, forward strand.
TGTTGCAAGGCCTACATCTCACACACAGTCCTTTCTATACTGACGCAAACCTGCTCTACTCAAGACTTGACCTGGCACTTTAATGTGGTATCCATTGTTTTATTTCATATTGAATGTGCTGAAGCACAGAGACGTCTAACTGTCCAAATACTTGCAGTATGAATTGTAAATGAATTAGAAAATGCATTTAATCCAGTCACTGAGTCTTAAGGAAAAATACAGTGAAGACTGTAGTGAAAACTCCTCCTCCTCCTCCTCCTCCTCCTCAGTTAACTCATGAGTTAAACTGTTCATGTCAGATCACACATGAAATGGCAGAAATGGTTGTTCCTCATCACTTGGATTGATGGTGGATTGAAATGCTAATTTTCCCATTAACAGTGGAGGGGTGCCATAGTAACAGCATTAAGTCTTGAATACTGAGTAGTGGAAATAGCAGTTGCACTATGGTCGCCTTGATTTGTGCCAGTCTTGTCAGCAGTGTACCTGCTTGCTTTCAAAGACCTGTCTGCACTCATGTCTCAGGATTAGAGTCCTCAGGTTAGGACGCTGGCTGGTCTGGTGTAGGGATTATTATTCTCATCACCAAAATGGCTAACATTTGGAATTAGGACTCACGTTTGCCCCAGTTAGAAGCTTTGTCTTTTGTCTCAGCCACTGTGAAAGCACAGGAGACATGATCAATCATAAAGGTGAAAGAGAATATTAGGTAAATCAAGTCCCTTTGCCAGCTTAATGTACTCAGTGTAGCGATGACAATGAAAGTACCTTTCAAACTTAGCATCTGAAGTTTGATCACATGCAGTGTGTCGGACAAAACAGAATTTATTGTCAGACCTTGAAAAGTAAAACAGCATTTCACAAGTCACATTCTCCCTCCAGTCTTCACTGGGCATCCTTTCACCGTCAGCCTAACCTTGTGCTGCTGAACACCCAGAAATATAAATTAGCCTTGAAGAGCATTAGCAATCAGCTAAGAGCTGGAGTGTTTATTGTGCGTTTTCAATCAATATGACAAGTCACTAAGATCAGGGTTTTCTTAGCTTCTTCTGCTTTAATTAGTGGAGCCGTTGTGCTGACTGGAATGACAAAGTGTCTTAGTCTGTGCTTTTTTAATCCAGAAATGTTCTTGTGCTTCTACAAAGCCTTGGTATAAAGTGAAAAAGCACAGAGCAGAATGCAGTTTGCTACCAGGGCTCAAAATGACCATTAACAGCTCTTCTTGGAACCAAACTGAGGCATCATATTTGTTCCACACATTTCCCAGAAACCCCATTGCACATAACTCATACTCATCCAGGGGAAAAAAAACAGAAGAGAGTTCCCTGAAAATGGTCACTGAACCGTTGGTCTAAGTAAATTTAGTAAAGTGAAATTGGGTCTGATTTGGCAGATTGATTTCACAATAAGATATTATTAATGTTTGTATGTCCTTTCTGTTACTGCAGGAATCTCCCTGCAAACAGACCACGGCAGTAAAATGCATGTTTTTATAATATAAAGACTAGTCTCACATGGGTCAGGTAAACCGTGGGCATCTTCAGTTGGGGGATCTAGCAGACATATAGTGTTTGATAGTGTCACCATCAAAGTCAATTCAGTTTCAATTCAGTTCAGATTTCATCAGTGGTTTTGGTGGAATACGCTACAGATGGTTGTGGTTCAGAGTCAGAGCATCACCAGGGTTTGTACCCACCACCCACACACATCAGCAGGTTGACACTGACACTGAACACTCATGAAATATGCTTCAACCTCATTGTCACTGTTTCATTTCTAAATCAGTGTGTTAGAAGTACAGAACCAACATCGACTGTTCTGTTGATCCAAACTGTCAAAATGTTTGTTTGGTTTTTTTTTCTCATTTAGCTTCAAGGACATTAATGCAGTCACTTCTGTCTTCTTCTGTCCTCTCTGAGTTTTCAGCATGCTGTCCATTGACACCTTCCTACGTTTTCTGAAAAAAAGGATGCCAATAAAAGTTGAATGAAAATGACCCTATAGTATTTTAATCCCTGTGATGTGTCTGATTTTGTGATTTCAGCATGGACTGCTGGCCTTCAAGTTCATTCTGACCTTCCTCATCCCAGATGTCCCCAAACACATCCAGATCAAACTGGCCCGCCTGGAGTTCGAATCCCTGGAGGCCCTGAAGAAAAAGGTAGACTAACACGCTTAAAGCATTAGCTGCTCTGCTGACATATACATGTTCTTTATACATTCATTAATATATGATTTAGAGAAGCTTATAGGAGATGCTTCCATCATATATGAGGTCTCATGCAGATGCTGTTTGGTTTACTTTCAGGTTTGTAATTAGCATATTCAGCAGCTCAGTCCTCAGTGCTGGAGGACCAGCATGTCCAGTGTCTGTTTAGCAAGGCAGCGACCAGCATCACAGCTCAGAGAGGGTGTGAACTGCGCTGCTGATGGTGTTGATACAGACCATGAAAAAGCTCATCAGTATGAACAGATGCTCCTCCTTCATGTTGGGAAGGAGGTCGTAGTCTGAGGGGCCAAATCGGGTCAGATCAGGACAAGGACCGTCTTGGGTGATGAGCCCTTGAGACAGAGGTAGCTGAGGACTGCACAAAGGCCCGATGTGTCCATGTTCTCAGACAAGAGCTGACTTGCAGTTTTCAGTAATAATGAAATAATAATGAAAGATGATGTTGAGTGTTGAGTAGTAATGGCAGATCTGGATCCTTCAGCTCCAGAGTTACCTGCAGAATCAGGACGGAGACAGAGGACACAAAGTTAATAACCTGCAGTAGTGTGATATAAATGCACAGATAGAGAGGGAAGAAGTGGCTCAGTGGCTCAGGGGGCTTCTCCCAGCAGCCTCAGCCTCCAGCACCATAACTAAAGGATTGTTCCGAGCTCACCTGAGCCACCTCTAACCATAAGCTTTATCAAAGAGTCTAATCTTAAATGCAGAGAGTGTGTTTTCCTCTTGAACCCAAACTGGTAGATGGTTCCACAGTAGAGGAGCCTGACAGTCAGTAAGTCCAGAGGTAACAAATGCATGGACTAGTTTTTTTTTTTTTTTGGCTTCCTTTTGAAAGAAGATGTTGCTAATTTTCACAATATCGTGCAGGTGGAAGAAGGCTGTCCGTCCATGGACTTGTGTTATGTGTGAGGCAAAGGACATGTCCTGGTCAGAGGTTCCTTAGTTCACCTTCCAAAGCAGCTATAGGAGTTAATTGTAGAACTCTACTCAAACTGTTCTACAAATGGTTTAGTGAATCACAGGCCTAATCCGCATTATTACACTGCTTCCTTGGTGATATAACTATTACACAAGCATAAATCCAGTGTCAACAATGTTAAAGTTATTCATTAGATTTGAACGTTTTATTTATCAGATGGTAATTCACACACACACACACACACACACACACATTTTGTGGCCTTGTTGAGGTTGTAATAACTTCATAGCCAAACTATCATCTGTCCCACACAGTGCAGACACTGTGGACATCTCATGCATGTGTCCATTACAGCATGCTGGTCCGTAGCTTCACATTTAGCATTAAGAATGGGCCCTTGATGCCTGCCTGTCCCAGACCACTTAGCTGAAGACAAACGGTGTGCCCTGTGATAATAGTATTGAAATGGCTCCACAGTAAAGCTTAATGTGGCCTTACCAAGTCAATTACATGCAGACGTTAGTCTGAATGAGTGAAGGTCACATCATTTCCATCATTGTTGTCTTTGGGAGGATAAAACCAACTCACATACAGTAAACAGTTTGTGTTTATCACAGTCAGTTGATCAGTGTTGTTCTGTGGTGTCTTGTTTCTGCAGAGACAGCTCCATGGAGGGTGAGTAGCTCAAGTTTGTGTGTAAGTTCGTGTTGACACTGGTTTGTAACCTTGGCTGAGTTACTGGGTGATATCGTCTAATATTCTAACTCAGACAGGTTTGTTGTGAATCTGTGATCTAACATGCTGGACCCTGTCACCTAACATTGGATTGTGGTTATCTGTTTATTATACTATACATACATAGTATATGTTTAGTATACGTTGGCATATTGGTTATTTAACAGTCAGAAATATAAATAATCCTCCATCACATGAAGCCAGCTGTGGACTTTGGGACTAACCATTCATCTCCTGATGCTTAAAATGCAGTGTGTGTGTGTGTGTGTGTGTGTGTGTGTGTGTGTGTGTGTGTGTGTGTGTTTGTGTGTCTTTCTGCAGTGGACGGCAGGCAGTCTGTTTGACCTCAGCCTCAGGAATACGGGCAGGCAGACAGAAAAGCATTCAGACACAGTCGGAGCTAAATGACAGCAGTTAGAGTGCTCTTCAGACCAGCAATGGGAGCACTTTGACTGAAGAAGATAGACGTGGTCTGGTCAGGAGAAACTTATTTTGTGGTATTATTGTGTCCATAATAGTTTGGCCATTCAAAGCATCGGTGCACACATAATGCAGGACATATCAGGAGATTTAAAACATCAGTATAGTTGAAGTGGTGGCACTGCTGCTTCACTTTGATGTGTGTTGGCGGTTTATGCTCTGACCTGAGGCTGTACATACACTGTGAACTAATCTGATGAACGTCTTGTCGACATCTGTCCTCTGATGTTTCCGCAGACAAACCGTGGTTTACATCTTAAGGCAGGTTGATTAGCTCGTCTGTCACCTTCTCCTCCACCTTTTGGACCTGAAACTACAGGAGATGCTCTGAGTTAGGATCATGTCTTAATTACATCTGAAACGCTGACAGGAGCATTTGATTTGGTTTAAGTGCAACAAGCTGTCCTTCCACACAAGTCATCCTGTGTAACAATACCGTTCAGCAGCTAAATAAACTGTGCTCAACATGCGGGCGCAGTCAGTCACTCAGCGTATGTAGGATAGAGTGGTGAGGGGATCTTGTGCAGAGATCTCACATTCCCTCAGGAGACACTTGATCAGACGGAGCAGTGACTTTCTTGGCTGCACTTCAACTGCTACAAGTCACCGTCCTCTGCTCCACCACCTGAGCAGATCAGTCACAGCACAGGATCCTGTTATACCTGAACCCTGACTTCATCAGACAGGAAGCCAGTAGATGCTGCTGAGAGGAACAGATGACATCGACATAGTTCCACAGCAGTGGGAGTGGTTTGTTTTGTGGTACAGGAAGCAGAGTTGTTGCTGAGGTGATCTCTGTGACCGGGGACCAGCTGTGTGGAGTGACAGTGAGTAGTGGAAATGGACTGTGACAGCGTCTGGGTGGTTTTTTACTTCTGCTGTGAGCTGGACAAAAGCAAGTATGTGGAGCTGTTACAGTGAGTGGATGGCAAATAATTTGATAATCAGCTCATCATGAGTGAACTGATAATGAAAACGATGGTCAGCTGCAGCTCCGCAGGGTCAGATTGTCAGGAGGATTCCAGCTCTGTCCATCAGTGAGAGGAACAGTCCTCCATTCTGTCCTCTGTCAGACAGGCTCAGCTGTCCTACAGGGACGAAGACTCAGCAGAGCAGGTCCACTCACACGCACTTACACTGTTCAAGCTGTTATGTATGTGTATGTATGTAGAATATGGTGAAGACAGTGAATAGTCCCCACACCTCCATTCATCCATCCATCATCCCTACAGCTTATCCTTCTGAGGGTCATGGAGGACTGGAGTCTGTCCCAGCTGACCCTGGTCAGGGGGCGGGGTACACTCTGAACGCTCACCCGTCACAGGGCTGACACACTGAGAGGGTTAAATAAGAATGTGTGTGTGTGTGCGTGCGATAGTTGAAATAAGGCTCGGTAAATCTCTGCTTCCTCTCTCTCTGATCTGCTCTGACATATCAGGGCAGTTAGCAGGGCGTGCAGAGCAGAGAGTCAGAGACAGGCCTGTGAGGTCAGCAGGGTGAGCGGGGGACAGTGTGTTATGTAAGACATCAACACACAACAAGCTGTGTGCATTTAAAAACACACACCACACACAGTGAAAGCTTCAGGTCTGGTTTCATTTCTCATAAACACCTGGACATTATTCCACCTGTGTCATGGTGACATGTGAGCAGACCGGTGTGTGTCCACAGGTGTGTGTCCACAGGTGTGTGTTCCAGTGTGTGTTCACTGCCAGTTATTGTGAAGTAAAACCTTGTGTATTTGTATAGTGCCAGAGCCATGAATGAACTGATTAAAGACGAACTCTGCTGAGATCAGCATCAAGGTCTTTAAAAGTTGTGGTCTGTAGAGCAACCAGGACCTGCTGGACAGACCAGAAAGTGTCTCTGCTTGTTTAGCTCTGCACACACAGCTGCCCTGTTCCTGGTGTTTGGACTGTGAAAGATCAGATCTGTGCATCGGGATCAGGTTTTTGCACTGCTGTCCCTCTTTTCTGACGACCCATAATCCTCTCTGATATATCTCTGCTGTCAGCAGAGCGGTACAAACAATACCTGCCTGCCACTCCTGTGCGTCTGTGTCTGATCCAGAGAACCAGTCCTCAGTCCCTGACAGACTCCATCTGCAGGAGACAGTCCAGGCCTCTGCAGAGCCCAGAGTCTGGCTGTGAGCTGCTGTCCTGCTCACGCTGAACACCATTTTTAAACGTCTGCCTCCCTCACTGCTCAGGACTGAGTGTCACTCTGCGACACAGAGGAAAATAAACACTCTGTCTCCGGGCAACGTGTGAGGCAGGTAACACACAAACCTGTCCACAGTGGTCGATCCGCAGTTTATGAAGAGACATGTTGTTTTCTTACATTGTCAGTCGTGCACTTTTCACTGCTTTGACAATTAAAACCTATTCTGTTCACCTCTGACTGTACTGAAATGTTTTTTTATGGTGAACCATGAGACACACGCACACTCACACACACTGCAACTTCCTGTAGAGGAGTTAACATGGATGTGTTGCTGTTTGTCACCTGTGTTTCAGAAAATGCTTGAAGCCTCGGAGCTCGGTAAGATGGTGCAGTGAGGAGGAGAGGAGAGCCTGCAGACACTGATGGACCTCCACCCTGCTTCACTCAGCTTTAACACAACGTGCTGCTGTTTACACTGGCGTGCTGACACACATTCACATGTATGTATTTTTGTGTTTGTGTGGCTGATTTTCAGGCTTTGGTTTGTTGTTTATCTTCGGTATCTTCACAGCATCACTGAGGTTTATGGGGAAAAAATGGGTCAAACAGCAGTTTACTACTCCAGGAGATGGAAGGCAGATGATGTTGTATGTGCACAGATGTTCCAGATGTATTATACCAGTGTCTGAATGAGACTGTACTGTAATGAGGTTTTATTTTGGCGGGCAGTAATGATGGGATACATGGAATAAAACTGGTAAAAGCCAGCTGATCAAATCACAGGAATGCTGTATTATGACTTTAAGTGCAATACAAATACTGTCGGTGGTTGTTGATGGAAGTAGTTCTCTGTTGTGTGTGTGTGTGCGCGCGTGCATGCGTGCATGTGTCTGTTCAGTCACTGTGGGTTGGGTTCAATCAGAACTGGGGTTTGGGATTATTGAAATTTAAAAGTTTCTCTGACTACAGTTGTAATGACTGAGCTGTAACTGTACAGGATGATGGTGGATAATACTCAGCAAACACTTCAACCAAAGCCTCCACCCAGTAACCTGATAACTATAATAACTGATGCTGATTCTTTCATATTACAGCTTCATTTTACACTCCGCTGGAGTTCAGTGCTCCAAGTATGGAAACAAAGAATAGCCAAAAAGGTTTGAATCTTCAATTCAAATCTCTTTTTTCTGACTTTTCTTTGTTTCCACATGAACGAGATGATTATAACATGCTGTTGATTTTTTTTGTCCAGCTGTCTTGACTCAGCATGTGATGTGACCAGGGTTTTATCTTTTAACTTATATCAGCTGGTAAAAATCACGCTTTGTTCTTCCGGTGTAGATGAATATGACTTGAAGCTTTAAGCCATTCGTTCATGTAACCACCCTGGTGCCTTGAAATTCATTGCCTGTCTCAGTATTTGTTATACAGTTATAAAACCTATTGAAACGGTTGAGGAGAATAAAGTAGACTGAAACCGAAGCAGCTCTCTGTCGTCTCTGAAGCTCCTCAGTGTTACCGTTCATAGAAATCTCAGCTCTGGATCAGCTCTGGAAGCTCCTGCGTTACTTGAGAGGCGAGGCTGAGAGCTGAGTGAGCCGAGCACCCGGAGCAAAGCTCCTCAGTGTCATGTAGCACGTTAATCACCGCTGACCGCTTTTCAACACCTTCACTGACCTGGATCACAGCCTGCAGACCCTGACCTGGGAGGCTGACTGTGTCTCAGAGGAGTCCTGTGCTTGAATGCTGGAGCAGCAGTTCAGTTATTAGGAATTCTAAAGCTCTGCAGAGAATTGTAGCTTCTTCCACTTTACTGTTTTATGGTGCACGACTTCAGTTTGGGTTCAGTGTCACTCTCCTCGTCTCTGGTGAGCACAGCTCAGCAGCTGAACAGCTGAACGTTGGAGCAGATATATTAACCTGTCTGTGCAGGTGTGGCAGGTGACCACCACAGCTTGATCAGGTGATCTCCACCATCGCTACAGGTGACCTGTGAGATCCAAACCTAACAAGAAAGACCCGGAGGACCACAGGTAGGAGACAGTATTCCACAGTTTATTTTTGGATATTACCATAGCTATATGTAACGTCTGACAACAGGTATCAACAACAGAATAATACACTGAATATTCCTGTCAGCTCCAACTCAGCGACTCTTTTTCTTTTTTTCTTCTGTGGCTTTTTGGTCCAGTAACATTCCTGCAGCTGATTCTTCCTCCTCTCAGTGTCACTGAATGTCAAACATTGAAACACATGCACGTCATTCACCTGGATACAGCTGAGTAAGACGACAGTCAAAGACCTGACGGTATGAATAGAATCGTGTTGTTTTTTCCTCACACGGCTTTATTTTTATTTATTTCTGTATTTATTTTTTTGTAGCTGAGACACTCATACAGTTTTACTAATTATCATAAGGCTAGATGACTGTACAGCTATGCACCAAGAGATTCACTCCGCTGTTCTAAAGAGAAAGAGCACCGTATTTACAACTCTATGTACATTTAGTTTTCAAAAAGAAAACTCAAACAAGAACCAAAGAGAGGGGGAAAATATATATTTAAAACACAGCTTTTCCTTTTTTTCTTTTCAGTCCAATGTGGCCGTTTTAAGGCTGCACATGTTTGGATTAAAAAAAAAAACGTTTCTGTACAGATAGCTGCAACACACAGTATAGCTTATTGCCAATGCCCTTAAAGAATCCCCCCTTCCCCTTTATCTCTCTCTCATTTGTTCATCTCTTGGTCAACTCCTTTAAAGCTGTGAGTCATGAGCTTCGTTCCTCCTGCACAGGTGAGCTCCCGCTGATCCACCTGCTGCACGCGCTCATTTCAGCCACCGAGACTCCACGCGAGACTCCCGTTAACATCTGAAAACAGCAGAACGATCCAAAAAAAAAAAAAAAAATGTACACGTTTTAAAAAATAAACTTTACTTTTCAACATAGCGTTTATATACATACTCAACACCGAGTCCGCACGCGCGGCGGCACGTGAGCGCAGGTGGGACCAAACGAAGCCAGCAGAGGTCAAATCGGGACAAACTACTGGAGTTGTTTGTAGTGTGTTTGTGTTTCCACAGTCCGACACGACAAATATTCTGGATCAGCAACTACAGCAACGCCACGAGTAAAAAAAAAAATAATAATAAAACCTCAGATTTAAATAGGACAGCAGTAACACTTCCAAACATGGTGGAGATGAGCTTTGATGCTACAGTAGCAGTGGAATCAGCTGTTTGCTGCCACACAGGAGTGAACACAGTCTGATGAACCAGCGTTTCTTCTCTCGCTTTCCCAATGTAAAAGATAAACTGTGTCCAAATCAAACAGCTCGTCCAGATTTAAAGGGCTGTGACTGATGAGTGGAGCTAAAATCATCCAAGTAAAATGAATTTAAAAAACAACAACACAAATAAACAAACACACAACATAAAACAGATTGTCTGAGTGCAATACATGGAGTCCAGACTGGGGTCATGGGTCACTCAGATGAAAACCTCTCCCCTTCCCTTCATCAGAGAAACCTGAATCCAGCTGCTGCCTGGTCACTGATCTCACTCTGCCAAACACTGAGGTTAGAGGTGAGGGAGGGGGGGGGGGTGTTCAGAGGAGTGTTAGTGTGCTCTGTGAGCATGGAGACCCTCCTCTCAGCTGCCTGCTTCACTACAGGGATCAGACATTTAGAGGAGGAAGTGGATAAAAGTCAAAACTGTGAAAGAAAAAAGTCTAATTCAAGAACGTGAATTCTTTAAGATACGTCTGTAGTCTTTTTAAATAAAGTTTTCACTGAAAACTCAGCCTCAACAACCTGACATTACAGCGTCGGCCTTCTAACCAATCAGAGGGGGCCTGGGTGAGGGGCGGGACCTCACAGCTGTCCATCAACCCATGAACACACTTCTGGTCTAATACTATATTTTTGTTTGGTCTCCTAATATTCTGACTTATCTTGTGATAATACGTTTCTGGGGTAAAACTACAACTAAATTCTCATTTTGATTCTGTGATGCTGGAGTTTAACATCCTGACTGTAGAAACCATCCAATCAAAGCTCCCACTGTCATTATTCTAAAACCGGCTCATTGATTAAAACTGTTCTGAAGAGCAGTCAGGAGACGTTCAACAAGGATCAAAGACTGAAAACACTGAGAAATGTTAAAAGCAACTATAAACAACATGAACCTCGGACAGAGCAACAGAAGCAGAGCACAGAACACACTGACAGTGAGGAGGCGACATCAGAAGGCAGGTGAGCTGAAGGTCAGGTGATCTGATGTGAGGTCAGCTATCTGCTACAGCTAAACACAAGACAGGACGTTCAAAGGTGGAGTCGTGTGTTCAATTAAGGATCTGGAGGAGGTGACGGAGCAGGGAGGAGCTTGGTTCTCAGCTGTGGGGGGCGGGGCCTCAGATGACCTGGCAGCAGCTGGCTGGAGCTGAGGTACAGAGCAGACCATCCCTGGAGCCTCCACCGCGCTGGATGTTAACGGAGATGGTCTTCTCACACAGAGGTAGTTGAAGCACACCGTTTTTCAAAGCGCTCAGGTTGCTGTGAGTGTTCCTGACGCCCGGCCCCGCCTGCCGGCCGGGGGGGTCGTGCAGCGCTGTTTTGCGGTGGTGGTGGTGGTGGTGCTGGGCGGAGTGGGTGCGAGGCAGGGCGGTGGTGGGCAGGGTGATGGTGTCCAGGCTCCCCGTGGAGCCGATGCACATCCTCCAGGCTGACTTCTCCTGGATTTTCACGCTCCCTCCTGAGAGACTGCGAGGGTCTATGATCAACTTCCCCCCACCACCTCCACCTCCGCCTCCTCGACCCCCCCGCCCTCCGCGGTGGTGCTGCAGCTGGGAGCTGAGGCACAGGCTCATCAGCTTCAGACTCTCCACCAGCTCAGTGCTGCGGCTCGCGGTGCGGGAGGACCGGGACAGGGAGCTGAGGGAGGGGTTAGTAGTGCTACTGTTGTTGCAACAACTGGAGGGGCTGTCTTGTCCTGTATTACCCCCTCCTCCTCCCCCACTCCCTCCACCACCACCGCCTCCCTCTCCACCCCCATTCCCACCCCCTCCGGGAGGACTGCCCCGGTCTGGACCAGAGGTGCCCCCTCCCTCTCCGGGAGGCTTCCCTTGCCCTGAGCTGCTGCCTCCCCCGTTCCCCCCCGAGCTGCCAGGAGGGCCCTCGCTGCTGTCCCTTCTGTTCCAGCCGTAACCGAAGCCTGAGTCTTTGTCCAGGCGTCTCCGGTGGCTCTCTGAGTCGTCGTCGCTCGTCTCAGAGCTGGAACACGACGACCCCCTCCCCTGGCTCTTGCGTCGGTGGTAACGCTTCTGCGTGGACCCCGGGGACGAGGAGGAGCTGGCCCCGGAGCTCAGGCTGGTGGGGTTCCCGGCCATGTTCATCTTGAGACGGCTGAGTTTGGGCGGCAGACCCTCGTCCATGTCGAAGTCGTCGTCAGATTCACCTTCCTCCTCAAAGATCTGGTTGAGAACCGGGGCGCTCTTCCTGGAGGTGAGGCGGTTGGTGACCGAGGGGGGCTTACGGCGCAGGATGACCTGGGTTGGGAGGGGAGACGGGTCCTGCTCTTCCTCCTCCTCCTCATCCTCCTCCACCCTGAAAAACAATCACACATTACAGCAACACAGACACAAGCAATTTCAAGCCCTGAACTGAGAAAAAAAAACATACACATCAAACGTATAAAAAAAAAAGAAAAGAAAACTAATCCAAACTGATCAGACCTGAACAGGCAGGTCCGCTGCTTGGCTGCTGCTGAGGTGGAGGGACTGGGGGCCCTGATAGTCCCAGATCCAGAACCAACAACAGGGCCTGAAGTGGCAGCACAGGCTCCCTGGAATGAGATTATAAAAACAGCAGCCAAATGCATTAGATCAGTTCAAACAGACTGTTTGAATTGTCCTCTGTGAGGACAGCTTTAACCATGCAGATGTCCTTCAAAAATACTGCAAACACAAACAGTGAAATGAACCATGAAACAGTAAAAATTCAGAAATAAGGTGTGATCAAGATGTCCTGGTGTACCTGTGCTCCCAGTCCTGGAGAATCCGTCACCGTCTCCTCTCGTCGGCCCAGCTCCATCATGCCCTTGGAGCGGTGTCCATTGAGCAGGTTCTCAGCGCTGCGGGCCGGAGACTGGGGGCCTCCGGCGTGAGAGATGGAGGACGCTGCCAAGCTGTCCTCTATGTCCTGGTGCATGTCTACTCTGGTGGGCCAGGACTGCCTGTAGAGACAGAAAGGACAGATGTTGAGGGTTTTTTCTCAGACCCGACAAAGCTCCTGAGACACAGAGGACATTACACCGCTGTTTCCACAGGCTGAGACACGTTCACTAACCTCTATGTGTAAAACCACTGAAATGACCCTTTAATTTCAAACAGCATTAAACTGAAACTCGAGTTACCTGTCATCACATCATGCAGGTGATGCGACACTTGTCGTGGTGAGATGGTCACCATGGTTACCCCTGCATCTGCATCTAAATTTATCTGATATCAGCTGCTGATTGTGTTCTGGCTATGAGGGTTTATACAGCTGAGTTTGTAGTTACTGACCATTTTATTTACAACGAGGGCTGGAAATCATGGATCTGTATCTGGCACAGAAACCCAGTTCGGAGGTTCCTTGAATGAACCAGTGACAACAAACAAGTCTACATCCTGGCAAACGTTCCTGGAGGTCTGTGTTGACAGGAAAGAGCTGAAACAAACAGCGAGGCTGAGCGATCCCCTGACAGCACGCTGAAGAGTCAGAAAACAATTAATCCCCTGAGAGGCAGCGCTCTTCACACACACTGAGCCAATGAGCTCCCACTGACTTCAGCACACATTCGCATGGAAACACAGCAGATCTGAGACCAAACCGACATACACTATCTGTTATGGATTCAGAGTCCACCTCTGTGCTTCTCTCACTCTGTCTCAGTGTTGTTTTTGATCCCATGGATCACTGCATACACCAAACTAACAACTCTGGCCTGGACCTGCCACAGTTGAAGTCTTACTCATGGAGTACCTCAGGGCTCTGTGTTTGGCCAACTGCTTTTCTCTCTTTATATTTCACCTCTTGGCTAAATTATACACAGTCATGGAATTAATTTCCACTGCTTCACTAATGATATTTAGCTGTATGGGCCTGTAAAGGCAGATGAACCTTTTCAAATGATCAACTTAGTAGACGTGAAAACTTCCTGCTCCTAAATTCAGATTAAACCATGAGCATCATGGTTTAATGGTGTCTATGGTGTTTAATGGTGTCCTGACATAGACACCAGTCTAATCAAGTAACAGCAGCTCTCCATGGCAGATGCTCAGACCCCAGTTCACTCCTTTATGTCATCCAGACTTGATTATTGTGATGATTTGTGTGATTTTTTTCACTGGATCCCTATCTGAGTCAGATCAGACTTTAAGGTGCAGACCCCTTCATATCCATCAGATCTGCTTAAACCTTGTATTCCATCCCCTGCTCTTCACTCTCAGAATGAAGAGCTGCTGTCTGCCCCCAGAGCTTTTCCCATCATGTCCCCTTCCTCTGGCACAAGCTCCCGGCTGACATCAGACTGTCTGACTCTGCCGAGACCTTTACATCCAAACTTAAAGCTCATCTTTATGCCTTAACTTTCAGTTAGAGGCTTGTTCTTTGATCACCTCAGGCCTTGTACCTGTTACCGTTCTCCCACGAGTGGGTCGGTCTCAGTCTCAGGAAATCATAGTAGAGTCCATGTTGTCCTGCTGATGAGATGACTGTAAACTTACTGAAAACCACTGCATCTCTCTAACCCTCTGTTTGCTTATTCCCTTAAGCATGTGAGTCTCTCTCTCTCTCTCTCTCTCCAGATGTTTTGGATGTGGATCTTCATCCTCCAGGAGTCCAAGGCTCCTCTTTGCCTCTCTCTCCCTCGTGATCATGTTGTGTTTACCTCTCTCCCTCTTCTCCTGGACGAGTGAATGATGTGATGTGTACTCTGACCTCTTTCCGTGTCTTTGTGCTGTAGAAGAGGATGTGTTGCTCAGGTCCTATCTGCTTGACGGCACCTGGAAGTTGCTTGATGTCCTTAATAGGTTGTTCTTTCTGTATTTAAGCTCGTGTTTACGTTAATCTGACAGAATTCAGACAAAGTTACTCGGTCTGCTGAGAGGAGACCAGTGTGTAATGGTTGATGGCAGCTACACTAACTTACATCAGGATTCCTCAGACATACTCCATAGATGCTCTATATCCCTCTGCAGAGGAGAAGGAGGAGTGTGGAGGGAGTTGTGCCAGTGTTTCACAGCCACAGCTGACCTGCTGAAGCCTCCTCACTCCTTTCTTCCTTATTTGTTCCTGTACTCTGTCGCTCTTCCTCTTATAACTGTACACCATCCAGCTCTCCTCTTCCTTTTAAGAAGGACAATGTTGGCAAAGCAGCAAAGAAGAAATACTTAGACAGCTAAAGGGATAAACTGGATATATTGTCTTAGCTTTTAGCTTTTTGATGACTGACTGCAGTGAAACTTTGATCACTTAGCTCACCAGTGGAATTGGAAGAATGTAAACATGATGGTCAGTTAGAATAATGATGGAAAATCTAAGAGACTAAGGCTAAGATTTAAAACACTGTGAAGAATCTGTTAATAGTTCAAACTATTTGCTCTCCCATTTCCTCTGCCCTGTCTCCCCTGAGACCCGCACGTGGAGGCTCAGTGAACCCAAAAATGGAAATGAAACCTTTGGAGATCTAACCCAATCTGAGTAACTCTGGCTGGAGTGAGACGGGCTGGAGTGTGAGGCAGTGGAGCGAGATAGGTCAATTACCCTCTTCTCGGCTCATACTATGACTCAGACAGTCATTATGATGATGAGCAGTGATATTTCTTACTCACACTCTTCACCAGTTTGTTAAAAAAAAAATCTTTTCTGCACAGGCCACGGCATGAGAAAGGTTGCTCTCTCAGTTCAAATATAAGCTGTATACACACATTGAATATATACATATACTTATATCTATTTAAAAAAAGTATAAGTAATGTTGTGATGCTTGCTGTGTCACTGCTTCTTTACCTGAACTGTGCCTTGATGTTGCTGGGGCTGGACGAGCGGGTCTGGACCTCCTTCTCCTGCTTCTCCCTCAGGATCCTCTCTGCTAACAGGTAGTATGTGGCTGTGATGTGGTTGTATTTATTGGTCTCCAGGGCTCTGAAAAAATACATGTGTCAAAAATAGCTTGCTGAATTATTTCAGCAACACAAGAAACTTTCACAGGATAGCAGCAGACTACAGAGCACTGGCTTCAGATGTATTTATCCTGAGGGAAAAACTCATTTGTGTTCAAAATCTCATCTTGTAGTCATCACATTCAGAGACCTCGCAGAAAACCAAACAATAAAACACAGCAGTAAAGAACAGACATGACCCAGCAGCAGCAGCAGCAGCAGCAGGCTGAGGTGGTGGATAAGGGCTGTGGTTGAAGTTCCACCAAAGAAAATTACACAGAACTGTTGTCACTGTGTCATCAAGGTAAATGTCAGGTCTGTCTTGCAGGACATGTTGGTCTCATGTCAGATTAAAGGGGTGCACGTCTGAAAGGGGCTAAACAAGACGAACCTGTGGAGATACTGTTACAGTCCCCTGAGAAGGACCAGCCAGGAGAACTATAAATATCAAGTACACATAAATATCTCACTATTGGCTTTATTATGGATGATACACTGTGAGAGAGTAAAACCAATACTCTTGATATGATGTGAGTAATAATATTATCTGATCATTTGATTATCTTATGTGATGTTGTTGTATCCAATTCCAATACATTCCATTATAATTGTGGAACAGCAGCTGTACACACAGACAGAGTGAGAGCATTGACACACTGTGTATGTATGATTGTGCTTACAGGTTATTTCCACACTATTATGTTAATGACTCAGTGTTAACAGTAACACTTAAAGTAACATTAAGAGTAATGTAATCCATTGCATTTGGTATAAACCCTGTTTCTGTGTTACTGTATTATGCTGATGAGAATCTGGTTTACTCTGTTGTTCCAGAGAGTCAGATATTACAAATATTACACTTCAGACAGGGCCAGGGAGCCTGAGTACTGAGGTATGAGAGCCAATCAAAAGTCTTTCTCTGTAGCTGAGTGAGTAGTGAATGAATATGTCCCAGACTTGAGAGATCCAGCTCTTTGTGCCACACAGTCTGTGATAGCCTAGGGAAGCTCTCAGCTTATGAAAGAGCCACTGTATCACACAGGAGAGTAGAGAATGTAGGGTAATGCACAACTGTTGTAACACAATGTCACACACACTCTGACACAAGAGATCCATCAAAGACTGATGCTCAGTGGGAAAGAATAGCTTGTACCAACTGAACAGCAGATGTACAGTTTATCCCTCTACTGTTCGCTTATGAGCTTACACACATGGATTACAGCATCTACGGATGTGGCGCATCAATCAGCACACGCACACGCACACGCACACACACACACACACACACACACACATAGTGTGATGGCTAATTTGTAGTGCTGTAGCTCTGAACTGAATACAGGAGAGACAAAGGCAGAGGTAAGTGTACAGAAGAGGCAGACAGATTTGTCAGGCCAATGTTAATGCCGATGTGCCATGTTTAATGATGCTGTAAACTGATACAAGGACTGGGAGCAAATGCCACTGCGTCTGAATTAGCTTTCACTCTCATTCACTTGTCTCCATGTGCACACGGTTATTTCCAGTGTTTTTCCACTGCTCTAATAATCCTCTAATATTACCAGTTGTAGCCAGCTGTTGAAATGTAACGATCAGACATTCACTGAGGGGGCTAACGCTAATTCTGGGAAGCCTCTGCATCTCAGCTTTAAATTCCTGAGACAAACTAAAGGTATATCTCAAATGAAAACTCGACATGGGTTTCAAATGCACCGACTGGAACTATACTGACACGCGAGTCGTGTTTATTTACCATTACATCATTAAGGTCAAATGAGTATAAGAGTATATGTATAACAGCTCATTAGCTAGCTCCAAGGCTAACAAATTTAGAAACAGATAAACTGCAGCCAGCTGTCAGCGCTTTACTGATGAGCAAGAAAATGATGCACCTGCTGTTTACTGGCTAGATCTGGCTCACGGACTCTTTCACAAATAAACCGAAAATCAACCGAAAACAATCACCTACCTAAGGGCTTACTGCAGCAAAAGCAGGCATGGCTGACACGACTGCTGTCAGGACTTTTGCAGTTACACAAAAGGAGAAATGAAGGGCCTTGATTTATTATCACTCAAGTAATGTACTACATGTGGAAATGAGCAGCTAACCATGAAGAAACAGATGACAAACGTCTGTCATCTGAGCTGTGTTGCCAACAACAGAATGGCAGTGCTCTCTGGTAAAAAAAAAAAAAAAAACTACACAACAGTGGCATTGGTAATAAAATAGCTGAAATACCTATATTTGGCTTTTTTTCCTTTCTCATGTTTGTAGGAGGCCTCTGGTACAGAAATGAAAGGCTTGTCAATTTTTTCTTTTTCACTTCAAAGAAATGAAGTAATGCTACAAGGCTGGTTTCTGTATTTGTACTTACACTGAAGAAATATACAGAACCACTCATTTCTAAATTTCTCTTTTCATTTTGTCATTGTGCAGCATTGAGTGCAGACTGATGAGGCAAAATAGGAATTGAAAAGATTTCATCATGAGAATGTATGTGTTCCTCTCTATCACACCTCAGGCAGCTCTCTAGAGGAAGATAAGCTGCAACTTCTTGGGTTGTGTGTTTTGTAAAAGAGCCCCCAGATAAAAGGAAATACTCCCCCAAACATAGATCACTGTCCACTCATCTTGTGTAGAGTCTCTGAGAGAGTGTCAGGTTTGACTGACAAAACAGCTGAAGTTCTGTTTGGATACTTTATATTTTACTATACTTTGCATTTTAAGGCTAACAAACGAGGAAAGGCAGACCTATAGCAACTTACTCAACTATGGCTTCTCGGTCAGCGATGTCTCCCAGCACCATGCGCTGGATGATGCTGTTGTGTTCTTCCTCAGACAGGTTCTTGTGGGAGACCAGGGGAGTGTTGTATTTGGTAGCTGGGGATGGGTCAACACCCTGCAGCCAGGTGTGGGTCTCAATTTCCTCCAGAGATGCTCGCCTCTTGGGGTCCCTCTGAAGCATACGATCTATCAGACTGGAGCCATGAGGAGAAGAGAAGGAAGGACAGGAAAAGAGGAAGAGGGAGAGAAAGCACATACTTTAACTTAATTTGAATTCATTTTGAAGTCACAGAAATCCTGTAAAAATATCAGCTTTACTGACATGTGATCGAGAGATGTGTCTCCATCTGATCAGCTGGATATTTGGTTCTGGCTGTCGCTGGTTTATTTTAGCAGTGAGTAACGATGTTTGAGCAGCTGCCCTATACAGATTACATACGTTACTTCAGGAGAAACAGGTGCTGCTGGGTTCTGAAGTCCCCATCTGCATGCTGCTAAAGTGCTGGTGCTCGTTGACTGCTCTCCAGGTGCTAGAAAGACTCCACCTGCTCCTCCACCTGTGTCTTCAGCCTGAGGTAAGACACCCATCAGGACCATGGTGTCAGAACAATTGATGAGTGACTGTGGTGACTGCTGGGCTCTGCTCATCACTATGTTAAGGTTGTCATGCCACTCTTGTTCTGCTGGTGCTGAACTGTTCCTTCACTTTGTTTTGTTTGTTTTTATGGTGGAACAAAGTAGGTTTGTTTAGCTTACTCTTTCTCTTCATCTCTGCAATGGAAATGAATCACTTTTCTATTATGGAGGTAAAATGAAACGAAGCAGCAGGATGAAAACCGTTGCTTTTAGGTTACTTCAAAGGACAGGTTTGGGTGTTCCAATGCAGGATTGAGAACTGATTTAACATTTGACTGACTGCTGTTGTGAGGATAATTTCTGTATGAAACTGTATAGTGGCTTTGCTTATAGAGACATCACTTTTACCAGAGTCACAAAAAGCCTGTCTAAAGCCCTGACAGTCATTTGCAGGAGGCTTTGTAAATGTGCCACCAGCCTCCCCAGGTGGACGCTAGGTAGATGCTTTCTTTTCATTATGCAGCCAGTGTTTGACATTTGCTTTGACAGAGCTCCGGATATGAAACTACAGCTGGTCAGGTGTGCATCTTAAAAATCTCACAAATGACTAAAACTAATACAGGAAAAAAGCATTATGCATCCAGAAGTAAGACATCTGTATAATAAAGCTGACAAATAAGTCACAAATCTGAGGTTGGAAATTTTGCAGATAACAGATTTACAAAGAAAAACAAAACGTGTGACGAGAAAACAATTACGATGCAACTACAAAACTATTCTAACATGATCCAGCCTGTTACCACATTATTCTGTAGGCAAACTGTTTCCAGTGAACCCACAGAGCTGCAGGTTCAGGTGGACCACAAAGATCGTGATATTAGTGAGAACGGGTTATGAAACAAACACAAAAAGCTAAATAAGCACCTTTACTGGCAAAGGACTTATTATGACATCTGCACACACACAGACCCACCCACACATTCACACATCTAGACCAAAGCTGAGAAAACTGTGCAACCATCATCTAATTTTGGCTCCACTGAATTAATTTTTTCCAACTCTATCAAATCCCCAAGTGTATTTGTGGTAAAGTGTGAGCAGACTACGGGACGGAGGCTGCAGGCTAGGCAGAGTGGTGCTCTGCTATCTGTCAGTCACACTGGGGATTAGTCAGAGCTGTCCAGGCTCCCTGAGGACTACAACCAGCAGCAGCAGGGAAGGCCTCACTATCTGCACACTCACAGCACACTGATGGCAAACACTGCACTGAGAGCTTCAATAACAAATTACATTTAACAAACATTTTATTTCTATATATTATTGTTAACTGTATGAGTCTTTGATGTTTTAAGTGTTTATGGCATTGAGCAATCAGCTTTATCAGGCCCCACTTGTGAGAAGAGCCACACTGATATTAGCCATGCGTTTATAAGAAGCGCTGGTAGCTGGGTGCTGCAGTTTCTATGGACTTTATGAGACGTTTTCAGTAAAGTGATCTGTCATTGTTGTTACGTTGCCATGTAGCTGTGCTGTTGTAACTGGCTGAACTGGTCTCACTGCAGGCAAAAAACAGAAGAAACGTGGCCGTGTATTAAATAAATGTCAAATTACAGCACAGCAAAATGCATACATTGTAACACGTGAGCTCAGTGACACCAGTATGTGGCTTTTCACGGAAAACAACAGGCACTTGTGTTTTCATTGCAGATTTTCTCTCTCACAACTGCATGACTGACAGTTCCAAAACCAAAGAATGTGTACACTTGAAGGATGTGTCTGCACATATAGTAACACACTAGATCTTACAAGCAGATAGCCCACCAGTGTTACAGAGCAAGCAGAAAAGGATGCTCTCTTGAACTCTTATAGTATATGTGGTACTCTAACCGAAGCTTGACTTCCCTACAAACGGATGTCTTGTCTCATTTCTCTCTTTCCCTTGGGACCTGTACAGAGGGAGCCTATATAAAACCAGAAGTCACATAAGACTGTCTGCTCTTATTTTCTCCCACTATAGGTCACACACAAACACACACACACTGGTGTATAAGTCCACACATTCTCAGAAAAAGGTTTGCATCCTCATGTGTGAGAGATCCCACCATCCCACGAACTGGCAGAAGTGTTGGTGTGTGAAAGGGACAGCGAGAGAAAAATCAGCATCAGATAGGCTTGGATATTTTCACTGCTCCTCCAGGTTCAAACAATGGAAATCAACAGGCAATGAACTGACTAAATCAGAGTTCTGACACATCTCAGTGTAAGTGATGTGTGTGAAGCAATTAGAGAAAAGGAGATTGTGTTTGTGTGTGTGTGCAGTCCATGTGGTTTGTACAGTAATGACAGGAAACAAAGGAACATAGTGTTCTGCTTAGTTGTGATTGGCTCATAAACACAGTCCACACAATCACCATCCACATGTCATGCTGAGAGAAAGACAGAAGCTCTGGTGCGTTTGTCTGTCTCTGTGTTTGGGGTAGGGGGAGGATGGGGGGGGAGTGGCTGTGGCAGGGAGGGGCGGAGGGTAGTGAAGGTGTAAAACAAACATATTACTCCAAGTACTCCTTGATTTTAATTTCTGAAATAACAAAAACAAACAAAGCTCAGAAGGAGGGTGTAGGATTGCAAAAAGGAGCTGCTGAATAATTTATTAATACAGACGCACAAATGCATTACAATGAGTCAACAGGGATTAGAGAGCAGAAAGAGAGAAACGTTCGCACACACACGGAGAGACGAGCCAGACGCAGAGAGAAAACACAGGGAGGAAAAACACGGAAGACTGTGTTGGTCCACTAACATCATACACATAACAGTCTACAATGAACCTCGAATAGCATCAAAAAGCCTAACCCAGGTGGAGACTCACAGCAAACCCTGAGCTTAATTACAACATCGTTTCACACTGAGCCCACGAAGAACCAAAACAACCAGTTCAGAATTATCTGCACACAGTCAAAGGCAAACTAGACTCCAGAAACCTGTCCTCCTCACCTCATCACTTACAAGACCTCTGACCCTTTTGTCTTGCTTTTCTTCCGTCCTGTATAAGATAAACAAAGTTCAAACACAAGTGACTTGGCCAGTTAGTACAATAGTTCGCCTCAGCTACCTTTGTCTAAGGAGGACCCACAGTATCAGATTTGAAAAACTCTTTATACAGTAATGGTGTGAAAAAGATTTTTCCAGTCATGCATCAGCAGCTTTGGAGCTGTTGGTTTTTCCTGCTGTCACCAATAAGTGATCAGACAGAGAGGAGCGAGAGAAGGGACAGCACCAGAAAACCATGACAGGTCTGAACTTGTTCAATATTCAATCTAATCTTCACTTTTGTTCTTTTCTTTCATTCTCCGAGCCTCAAATCCCAGTCATGCTCCACGTTTCCCTCTGAAATACACACAGTATCTCTGTGTTGATGACTCCCATTCTCCATGTGTCTATACACCTTCTCCGTTTCACAGCCACCAAACATTAAGCAGCAGACGAGCCCTGCTTTCCCATTCAACCGCCAGTCTCACTGAGAGCAGACGACGTGGAAACAACAGGTGTTCCTCCAGCAGTGGAACACAGTGTTCACTCTCTCCTCTCTCTTGATTACACATGGCATTAGCATTTAAACAATGCCAGTTCTTTTCATCTGTGTCAGCGGCTCTACACAGAAGCAAATTTCTTAGTGGAATTTCCATACTAACCGGCAAAAGCCAACACGTTCTAGTTTCACAATGACATGACTACATATCCACTTTATTACTCAGAGAACCACCTCTCCTCCTTTCAACTCTTTCTTGCTAAACCAAAGTAAATTGGGTACTTTGGTAAGAATTTGTAGTTTACGAGTCACCTCACTGGATTTGTCCTGGTTTAGAACAGGGCTTCAGTGGTGGACCGTCAATGTGGATGAGCATGCAATGCATGTTTACCAAAATCTGTTCACTATTCACTCCTTTGCAAAAAAGAAAAAACGTTTCAAGATCCTATGGTTGTGGTGCATCACAAACTGTACGTGCATCCCAGTCATTCTTCTTCATCTTCTCATCTCCCATCCTCTTTGTCAGTTAGGACCATATCCACACCTGACACTGAAATGGCTGATTGTGCCTGGCTCTTGTTCAACTGTTCTTTAATTGGCAACGTTAATAGAAATGTGTGAAGCCGCACAAATCCTATACTGTACTGAGACGGAATAGTGCAGTATCAGCTGTGGCTGGCTGGAAATCTAAAACTGTGAAATGGCTGGATAATTCACCAGTGACTGACATGGTAAAAATATAAGGCTGCAGCTCAGCATGTGACGAACAGCTCTTTCTGTTCTGAACTCAAAGCCCATCAGATTGCTCACAGCTGCTTCAGCTTAGCACTTGAATCTAGTCAGATTTCTTCTTCGACTCAGAGGAGATAAGCGTTTATTTCCTGTGTCTAAAAATAATCCAATGCCATTGCTCATACCCATGAAACCCACTCATTAGCACTGTGTCAAAAACATATGGGTGAAATGACAGTGGCTTTTTCATTTTCAAAAAGCTTTAGTTTTTCCATAGTTACTCTTATGGTGTGTCTAATCTAATGTACTTTAAACAAAAAGGTGTTTAATTCTGCAGTAGGGTTTTCTGGGAGTGTTGTCAAAACTACAAATGAAATGCTGTAATATGAAGAAAAATACTGACAGGATTTCAGTGTGGCTAATAGTGCCTCACTGAAATCATCATGGCTACACTGTGAATCTATACCACTTCAAAAGTTTCTCAGTGTATGTTGAGAGAATTAATTAGTACAAAATTGAGATTGTGATCTACTAATACACATGGTTAATTATACAACTGCTCATTTATTTGCCTAACTGCCAAACTCATCTTGAGCGTAGAACGTGTTGTGTGCAGTTGGACTGTACTGTTCTGCAGCTGTGCTGCTCAAACTGCTTGAAGGGTTTTAGTCTCTGCCAGCTACTGGAGCAAATTGGTCTGCAGAGCCTGGAATAAATCACAGTGGATACTGCTGTGGTCCAGTGTGTTCAAGCTTACAATGCAGATCACTGTAATCCACAACCATCAGGAGAAGGAGTTTTGCAGCGGTTGATAATAATTTGTCAATATTTGGTAGATTTCTATCTTTTATCGTCTTTTTAGCAAAGCCACATATTCATTCATGACATAACACAGCAAAGACAGGAGAACTGTACATTATTCATGTTACTATTACGATTCAAATATGACACGCAATTTATACAGTTCCGTTTTTATGAACTCATATCGTAACATACACAAATCTAACCTGCTTTTGAAGTTGCGTACGTGGCAATTACATCTAATGATCGTTATTAGAATCAGAAAACTTTATTGATCTCTGCGGGAAAACTGCTTAGAGTGAAAAGTGGGGAGAGTCTTGTCCAGTTGGAGGTCATTGGTATGAGAAAAGAAGAATGCTACAAAGCCAGAAAAATATGAAACAAGCAGGAGCAACTGCTAAAGGCTGCATGTATGGTCAGAGCATTCACAAACAAAACAAAGAAAAAAGTGCATTCTGACGCAGTATAATCACAGCATTGACCATCACAAAGATAGAGCCTGTCAAGCTCGACAGGAGGGCATATTATATCAACGGTGATGAGAAGGTCAGAGAGTTATCTGGACTTTACCTTCTACCTGACTAAAGCTTGCAGGTTTTGAAACATATCCTGAGGATATGTTTTCATGCTGATATACACACCTTAAGGGGAAAATCTGAGAATCTCTGCTGAATAAATATATTAGCACTGAAGGTCAGATGTAAGTAAATTATACTTATCAACTCCAATCAATTTATCAATTTCAGAGGTATTTGAGTAAGAATTGATTTTTTTTTCTTTCTTTTTTCTAAAGGCAAAAATGTAAAACAACTGCAAAACAAAATCAGGTATGAAGATAAGATGCTCATGTGTGGGTGAACATACTTTTTACTGACTGTGCTGTAGATGAACTCAGTCATTTCGTTGTTATTTTGTGTGAACTGAGACACAAATGTAGTAAAACAATGACAGATAGAAGATTACTAATGGTAACATACGTGCTAAATATTTATTATATATAATTATAATGATATACTGCATGAAGTGGAATGACAGGGTAATTTTCTGACAATCTGAGACACCAAACACTGACTGGTACATGGTGAGTCAGGATTTCCATCCATTCACAGTGCATGGGAAGCTGCATTTACATATTTTTTGTGACAAATGGTGAGGAAAAATAAGCTGTGACTCATTTGTACCTAGAGACAAACTTTGAGAGGATGATATGCTAGTTGACTTTTACTACATGGTGAAAACACTGTATTAATAATTGATTGTGTTAAAAACATGTTTTACAGAGAGAGTGACACTATGTCACCTGCAGTACAATATGGCTTATATAGTCTGTGATCTGCTCTCTAGTGCAGCCTTACTGCAGAATGGTTACAGGTCAGTGCCCCCGACTACAGGCCATGTCAGCTTAATGGGACTGGCTGTTCTCCAAACCACATACCCAGTATGTCGACTGCAAGCCAGACAGACAGAGGGAGACAACTGGGATACATCTGAGTAATACATGCAGGGATATAGTGGTAAGTGGGGCGGAATGAGAGTGAATACAGTCTTGGCAACCAACACGGGTGACATTAGGTAGGAAATCGAACGGCACAAGAGCAGGTACCATGTTGTTCTAGTCTGACTGTGACTGTGACCGCAGGCTCTGAGCTTTATCAATTTTATTCATCATAAAATCTATGAAAACTGTGTAAACAGAGGAGTTCAGTGATTCTCGTGTGTGAATACTGTGAATGTACCACTCACTCTTTGCAGGCGTTAGAGACGTGGGCCGGTACAGTGTATTTACAGTCCATGATCATGGTGAGGGTCTCGCTGTCGTTGGCTTCTTGGAAGGGCGGCTGGCCACATACCAACATGAACAGTATCACACCCAGACTCCAGATATCTGAGGAGGAGGGAGACACAAAGAAACACAACCATGTGTACAGGTGACTTTATACAGTAACTGACCACACCCTCTGGCATCAACCCAAAAAAAAAGCCTCTAACATTTTAATGAGCTACAGAAAAGCTAAAGCCCACTGACAGTTCATCCAGTTCATCACTAGTTGACATCACTTAAAGGATGATGTCTTGAGTGAGAAGTATGTTCTTCCTTGATACCCCTTTCCTCTTATGTCTTCCTTCTGTCTTCAGAAAGGATGACTGCAGCGGTGGAAAAGATGCCACAGGATTGAAACAGGGAGACAATTAAGGGAAGTGGGATGAACTCAGAGGGACTGGTAAACAAGGTGGATGGAGGGAAGGGAAGTGTGAGAGGAATGTTCTGCAGTGAATGTCAACTCTTTCCTGTCCCCACCTCCTTTATCCCCATGTGATTTTACCCACTCCTGTGCTCTCACAGCTGTCTCTTCACAGGTGGACTGTACAATGCCTGTGCATAAAGAAAGGCTTGTGCATAATGCGCCTATTTCACTGAAACCCAAAAACAAACTCTCATGTACAGAACTATCACGCAAACGTGTGTGTTAACAGTATAATGACTATCATGTCAATTCACCTGTGTGTGTGTGCTTATTCAAGTGTGTATATCTGCTGTTGCTAGTTGCACCGTGAGAAACTGTCAGCATACAGACGCACTGGGCCATGCAGACTTTTTGCGCCTTAAAACATGTGCACTCACACGCACACACCTCGCTCCAGCAGTGTGAACAGTTGTAACAGAACTAACAGCAGGGGGGTGAGAAACAGCCTGGAGCACGAAGCTGGGACAGTAAACACCTTCCTGTCACTGCTTATAGTAAGTTCTGTCCTTAACTCTCTCTCTAACAGACACATACACACAGACACACACACACAGGCAGATATTTGAGCATGTGCATTAAACGCAAATTCAAGTGTTACTTCTAAAGTAACAACACAAATACATGTCCTAACGTATCCATATGATCATTTACAAATGTTTGTAAATTCATTTGGACAACATTTCTATCTTCAATCTCCTTTCTAGCAGAGAAGCTAGAGTCAGCTCACCCAGGCTGGAGGAAAAAAAATAATGGCATCTCTGAAGTAATTACCATGATGAGGATTTTTAAGTAACTTTCTAATTAATCTCAAATGCTCAGATGCCCTCAATACTTAATGGGTTGGCAGAATGGAGAACTGATGAAGCACGAGACAAAATGCCAGATACTAAAAAATCCAGCTCTGTAAGCTACTTTTTTTTCCAGAGCCGCATGAGAAGTTTTTCATACTTATTATCAAATGCTTTTAGCTCCTAGCTCAGCCTTGAGTTAGTTATCTCTTAACAGTGATCCATTCTAAATTGGACAAGCCCTATCTTTAGACCCAACTTTGCTGGGTTAGTATCAGCATTGGAGGACTTAGCCTTAGGCTAAGCAGTGCTGTGTATAATTACACTAACTGAGTGTTCATACAGAAAAGGAACAAAATAAGCTGGACTTGAAGCTCATGGTGCTTTTAAGAGCACTCATCTGAAGGAAAAGCTCTGCTGACTGAGGTAAATTTAATTTGGCTGCTTTGGATTTTAGTGCACTGTATATGTCTGACTACAGAACTGCTGTTTATCTATGGAGCCATCCATGGCTCTGTCCCAGCTCTGAGTGCCTCTCTACTCCTGCCCGTGGCCATGGTCACTGCTACACTAGGCACAGATCCAGTATAGGAGAGGAGCATCCCTGAGGCATTGGTTTTATACCAATTCCATTTACCCATGTTCACTCAGTGGTAGTAAAGTAAGAAGACAATATAAACACTAAACACAGCATGAATACGGAAGTAGCTGCAGTTGCCAGTGGTCCACAGTTACACTCTGCTTTATGAGAGCAGATTACCCACAAGCAACACACAGGCTTTGCAGCAGTTTAGAGGATAAACTGCTACAGATGATATTGGTTCTGAGAGTAGGCAAAAGTGAAAGTCATTAGTAACACTGAGCCTCTGATAAAGCTTAGAGAAAGGGACAACAGAAGCAACTAATGGTTTTATCTGAAATGAAAAATGCATCAGTACAGTCACTGCGTGTCTAACCCCATTTACAAAGCACCTACAATGGTTTGATGTGGCCTAGGTTTGTGTAATGGCTTTTAGTGAACAAAAGCACGTTTGTCACTCTAGGCATGTTAACAGAGCAAACGACGGCCTAAACAGCT
The DNA here is from genome assembly GCA_037833715.1 of Toxotes lorentzi. Lineage (NCBI taxonomy): Eukaryota > Metazoa > Chordata > Actinopteri > Toxotidae > Toxotes > Toxotes lorentzi. The sequence goes on from JBBMJY010000025.1 coordinate 24,333,399, forward strand.
CTGCTGAAATATGAACAGACACGGATGTAGATGAGGATTGGCTCAGCGTGACATCAGTGTAACCATTAGGTTTCCTCAATGTGTTGACAAACACAGGATCAGACTATGCCTCTGTTCTCACACTGAGGGAGGCTGCAGCTAGCTGTGTGTGTGTGTGTGTGTGTGTGTGTGTGTGTGTGTGTGTGTGTGTGTGTGTGTGTGTGTGTGTGTGTGTGT
>JBBMJY010000025.1:24348542-24358679 GCA_037833715.1 Toxotes lorentzi
TATCTACGCTTCTGCTCCAGCTTAAGCCATTTCACAAATGAAGGAGCAGGTGGAGCGGGTTATCTGATTGGTTAGCGGCACTGCAAAAAAAAACGCAGCTTTGGCGACCACATGATCGCATTGTCTGAAATCACAATTTTGATCAGAAAACGATAAATCGTTCAGTCCTAGTAAAAGGCATATTATACAGCTACAAAACAGCTTAACACACTAACACAGGGTCCACTTTTCACCTGATGCTCTGGATACTCAAACCTCTGTTCATAAACATCCCCTGCAGCATCTGAAGCTACACTAGAACACAGTTTAAGGGCACAAAATTTACAGCACACAGACAATGAGCTTTATAAAACCAGGATTTTGCCTAAATAACAACACCTAAAACTGTCACAATATTGATTTGACCCAGCAACTAACTGATCAAAGAACAAGTAAACAAAATTAACAGTGTGACCAGACATCCAATGCCAGCTTTTGGTACATCACAGTTTTGGATACTTAATGCTATGGACATATTTCAGTTGGTACCAAGAAAGAACTGAGATTTAATATCCACCCCTCCTTAATCCAAATATGAATCTGTAACTTCACTATGTTGACGATGACAGGCGAAGGGCCCTTACAGGATTTTAACATATGTTGAAATTTCTAATCATACTTTTATGCTGGGACAATAGTGTGATGTCTCCTTGCACGTGGTATTATGATTTCATATCTGTAATCTTGTTAATGAAAATACTTAAACTTCACATTAAAGAAAAACATCATGAAATGCTGATCATAACAGAGCTCATATTACAGGTACCTAAGCTCGAATAGCCATGGCATCTGTAAGAATCCCACATGTCCCTGTGCACCACATGCAGTCACTCTCTTCATGTTTCATGCCCACCCCCCACCCGCATACACCTAGCTCCAAGATAAGGTGAAGCTTCCAGTGCCTTCATTAGGGTGCTGCACCAGCTTCATGTGATGGACCTCCTTCAGTGAGAGCAACTGCTCAAACAGCACAGGGCAGTACCACAGAGCAATATACTACTTCCTTCGCAGCTCAGGGTCAAACATACAATATAAAAGTCCTTAGGATGAGTGAGTACGTGTGGCTTTGCGTGTAAAGCTCAATGAGAAAGTAACCACAGTTTCCTCATTACCTCTGCCGCACCACTTCAGTCGTTGAGAACCGTGACCAAAAAAAGGGGAAGCTAATACAACCTGGTTGACTGCCTCTGACAGCACTGTCTCCATGCATAAACAATCATGAGACCAATTTCAGACTCCTTCAGGATTAGCATCACACAAACAATTACACTGGCCGAAAAACAAGCTGAACTGAACACATGTCATTACCCAGTTCAAGAGCTGGACCTAATGCCATGTTTTTGCCTTCAATGAAGCTACCTGTGAAAGGTATTATATCCGTCATGGAAGGACACACAATCTGTCTGTCTGCACTCTGTCAGACCTCATAGATCAATCAATGAGCCAGTTAATTTAGTGCAATGGGACACCTATGGACATCAGTGCTAGTAAAGCTGACCTTGTAGCACATGGCCTATGGCAGCCTCCAAAATGGTCAGTGTCAAGTACCGTCCTGTGCATACTGCCAGAACACACAGCTTGATATTTAAAATAAATCCAACTCTGAATGTTCAGTGTGGCACAAGGCCCTGGCACGTGACTGATGGCTGCTCTGGACTGAAGCTACCCCAAATCAGGCTCTGTAAGCAAACTAACAGCCAAGGTGTTACAGCAAGGTGTGAAAAAATGTGTGAAACAGGTGCTTGCCACACTGCCAACTACATTACACTGCTGTTCTGAGGCTGGGTTTTAATATGACTTGGATAAAGATGTCCTGTGGAGCTTGATGCCAAAGGTCAGTTTTCTGACTAAAACACAAGCGTTCTGAGAGGTAAGGAAGTTAACAAGTGGACAGGACACCGAGTTGCACCCACAGGCAACAAGTCTGGTCCACCCAACTCAAACAAGTGTGGATGACACAAAATAAAATGATTACAGTGCCTGGGTGAGAGCAAGACAATTTCCATAATGGTCTGAATCAAAGATGTTGCTCACATCTGTCTGGCAGTGCTGCACTGTAACTCTCTGCCATGTTCTTATTAACACTGTGACACATTTCCTTACTTTAACATCATTCATCAGCCTACATGTTTTGCATACCTACGGCTGGGGCATCATACTCATCACCCAAAAGTATTTCTGGAGCGGAGTATGCCAGAGATCCACAACTGGTTGTCAGCTTTTTCCCCGGCTGAAACTTGTTACTGAATCCAAAGTCAGTGAGCTTGACCAGCCCTTGTTTCTCGAAGAACACCACGTTCTCCGGCTTGAGGTCCCTGTGCACCACGTGCAGCCGATGGCAGTAGGAGATTGCATGGACAATCTGGGCAAAATATTTCTTAGCCAGCTCTTCATTCAGACCCTCCTCATGTTTCATGATGTAGTCAAACATATCCCCTCCATCACCTAGCTCTAAGATGAGGTAAAGTTTGGTCTGAGTGTCTATAACTTCATACAGGCGCACAATGTTGGGATGTTGGACCAACTTCATGCAGCGGACTTCCTGGAAGAGGTGACCTGTGGCCACGGTGTCCAGCTTAGTCTTGTCAATCACCTTCACTGCCACTTTCTCCCCAGTGAAGACATGGCGTGCCAACTTGACCACGGCAAAGTGGCCACGGCCAAGCGTCTTGTCAAGATCATACAGGCCAGCAATCTTGCCATCATAGCCCCGCTTGAAGCCTGCCATAGCAGGAGAGTGCGATGGGGAGAGCGGAGCCCCCACTGCAGGCAGGGACTGGTTGGCTGAGTTGTGTGAGTCCAGCTTAGTTCAGTTCATCGAAGGCTGAAGGAGAAAACCCATGGCTCCCGCTTCCTACATGACATAAGACAAAATTACAACAGTCACAAGCAGCACTGATTTCAGCACATGTGCAAAGTTGACCATATACCTGAACAGGACATAACTGAGTCCAAATACAGCTCAAAACATGCCCCATGATCACCTCAATTTAATATTTACTGGTAATATTAATGCACCTGCCAACTCCCTTACTGATCGTGAAACATTGTGCAAAATAACGTTTGGATACATTACACGATGCACGGCCCCATTCAGCACATTATACAAAGCATTTTCCAAAAATAATATGTAGATTAGCGTTTTACAAGTGCATTCATAAATCCCCGGTTTGCTGAATATTCAGAGGAGGCGTTGGGGTTGTTTTGACAGGATGGCTACAACACTAACGTTAGCTAATTTATCCTGATGTGCTATCCCGTGCAGCTACAATGAACCACGTAAAACTTTTCTGAAACGATTAAAAAAGGTTTCCTAGAATCACAGGTATGGTCCGCTGTTCTTCTACCACAGCAGTCTGACAAACTAGTCCAGAAGTCAGCCGCATGACGGGCCCAGCGGCAGCACAACCAACATTAGCCTAACGTTTCCAGAGGCTAGCTCGTTGTTCATTGATTGATCAGCGTTAGCTGACTGACTGACGTTAACTGCTTTCCGTTTTTAACGTTAAAACGCTGCCCGCTAATTCACAAACCCACCTTACAATAATCCCTACACAAACTCATTTTAGCCACGTAACAGAGGGCTAACCATACAGGTACACAGGTGCTAAATATCACACAGTGAGCCGTAGTTAGCATGTAGCCTGTAGCAAGCTAAAGTTACTACGACTCGCTCAGCTCACCTCTTCAGTCTCTCTTCGGTAAACATAAAGCCCTAAGTCCGGTCTTCACCGGGTTCCTTGGGTCGTTTGGGTGCTGTCAACTGAAGCTTATCGCAAATTATCAGAGAAGACGAGGATGGTACAGCCTCTCCGAGGTGACCGTGGCACTCAGGGGGTGCCTGTGCCCAGGGTTCATCCGTAAAACGAGGAATTGCATCGTTGGCGACGGCAGCCCTACTCGGAATGGATGTATCCTCCCAGCCGAAGCGGTGGGGCTGTGATGCTACCTTCACGTGCTGAAAGAAGTGTCGACATTTCCAATACGGTCATAGTTTTGTCGGGATTAACACAGGAAACCATGCACATTTTCCAAAAACACCTCCACTGTTCAAAACATACGTTATGCATGACAACATAGCACACAAAGCCAAACATTTTCCCAGTAAATCTATCACAACGTAAGTTGATCATTTCTTTTAGAAAAACAACCGCGAGAAAACAATCATAACAATTCAACTATTTTATTAATATTGTAATTATTGTACGACTAAAACGCGCTTTCCCGCTGGGCAAGTTGTATATGTTCACAGTGTGGGAGCTCGGAGTCGGTTACTTACGAGCACAACTTGAAAGCAGCATAAGAGCATCACCAACCGCATTGAACTCTGACGTCAAACAAAGTCTTTGAGAAAGGCTGCGGAAACGTTTACAGAACAATAAAAAAGACACATTAACTATCTAATTGGATTTATATCTAATCATCTAAGGAATGGCAGTTTGTTCTTGATGAGCTTTAAATTAACGTGATTTGAGTAATGAATACCAGGCCTTGCGGTTTGTCTACAATTTATTATAACGTAAACATCCGACAACACTTGATATGATGATCAGTCAGATGATCAGTCACATCATATATTTCTCTTCCATACTACAAGATTTGCCTAGGTTTTTGTGTGGTGGATCCATCGCCTCGGTGTCGAGTGGTCTTCCAAATAAAGGGCGTGCAGTGACATCTAGTGACATACAGAGACACTTGTTTTGACCTCTTTTTGACTCATCTATATGTATTGTCCTTCTCTGAATTTCTCTGACTCAAAAAGAAAAACGTGGTGTGTGTTTGAAGGCATGAGTGCTTTTTTGCACAAAGTGATAAATACAAAAAAAAAAAAAAAACCCGACTGGAAAGATTTTTTAGTAAGTAATAACAATAAGTAGGGCTCTTTCCATCCTTTGCTCAACTATAAAGCTGCCACTGTGAAATCTCACCCTGCACCCATGTCTGAGTCCCAGTAGTTCTTCAGTAGTTTTTGTAGTCACTTTTTTGCACAGCATGAAAAAGTGTCAATGATTTTCTTCTTTGAACTTTAACCTTAAGTTTTTGTACTGTATTTACAGTTGTGAATATTAAGTAAAACATTATATCAAAAGGGCATCATTGTATTTGCTGTCCACAACAACAATGAAACGTGGTCACTGTGGCTCAGGAGGCATGGCAGGTCGTGCACTAAAAAGAGAGTTGGTGGTTTGATGCCCAGCTCCTGCAGCCCACATGCTGAAGTGTCCTTGGGCAAGATACTGAACCCCGAGCTGCCCCTGGTAGTTGTACTGTTAGTGTGTGAATGGGTGAATGGTATATAATGTGCAGTGTTTTGAGTGGTTGATTAGATTAGGATATATGTGCAGTCCAGATGTATTCTAACAGTAGAAGACAACCTCCATGTAAGAAAGTAATACATTTTTGTGGGGAATCCAATGAATATTCAAAAGAAAGAATATACATACACATGTATACACCGTGTAAACTTTTAAGGCACTTTAGATGTTTAGATTCTTGTCCATCACTCAAAACCCTCAGGGAGGAATCTGATTGATCCAAAATTCATTCTGCAGCAGGACAACGAGCCTAAACGTTCAGCCACAGTCATAAAGAACTATCTTCAGATACATGATGAGTCCTGCAACAGATGGTTTGACCCCTGCAGATCCCTGAGCTCCAGAGAGAGAAGCAGCTGACAGCTGACCTAAATGTGGTAACACCTAATATTGATTAGATTTTTTTTTCAGCTTACTGTGCTTTGTATGAAGTTAATCAAATAATTCAAGGAAAAAATGCAGGTGTAATTAATAACGTTAATGATGGCACAGTTCCATTTAGACGTCCCCTATCATCCACAACACCAGCATTCGTCAGCTTATACACATAACTGGAATGCAGTCATAATTGATGTTATTAGCTACACTTCTGCTTTTCTTGTTAAATGTCTGTGCTCTATGCTACTGAGCTCTATAACCATATAAAACTGCTGTGCAAGGCCAGCTGGGCTTAATTTTGGATCAAGATGAAAAGAGGAAAGTTCTGAGTGACTTTGGCAGGAAATTCATTTTCTGGGCACAGGTGGTAGTCAGGAGCTTCAGTTGCACAGAACAAAAAAAGGAATTGGTCCAGATGAGTCATCCATCACCATTATCTTGACAAGAGAGTGAGTGCATGGGTGGTGTGCACCCATATAACAGAACAGGCCTGAATACTGGACCCTTACAGTGAGGGGATCCAGCAGATCCATTCGTATCATGCAGATCATTTTCCTGGCATGGTCTGGGTCCACTTGTCTCATTATGGAGAATTCACAGTTATTTTGAGTCATCACCTCTATCCTGATATGAATTGGTATCCTCTGGGATGACAATACCTCCTTGCACAGGTTACAAAGGTTCACTGATTGCTTTGATTAGGGTGAATATGATGATCACATGCAGCAGCCTTCATGTCAATTTCTGTTGGTTTGTCCTTTCATTTGCCATCTGAAGGTATTCTGGGTTTCAACCATAGTTTAAAAGACATCTGTACTTTAATTCAACAGAGGACAGTCCTTTAATCAGTTCTGTGGATATTGTGTCACACTCCCAGCCATAAAAACAATACTGGCAGTGTCACTTGCTGTTCTTTTTTCAAACTCAAGATGGGAGTGTTGCTTTGTATTTGCTCTGTCACCACACGGTGCACTCCTACTCTGTTCTCAGAACAGGAACTACTTCTCAGGAGATTTACAGCAGTTGGTTTGATGGGGGAAAAATCTACAATGGGTGTTCTTTAACTAAGAGATCAGCTCACATTTCCTCATAATCACATCTGCCAAATGACCAATTCCATTCTGGGAATAATTGATTTATTTGCCACCTTTACCTTTCACTGAGTCCCTGCAGAACTTCAGTTCAATTCAAGACTCACAGGTGGCTCACAATTCTTCAGTTAAAGCCACCACAATGAACCTCAAATATAATCTAACTTTGTCACAGAGGATGTCATGGTGAGAAAAGCACAGGTGTAAAATGAATGATGGCTAAATTCCATTTACTTGCTTCACTTTCAGGGTCCTGGCATTGTTCATGCTGGCTCACTGTCTGTCTCACTGTTCATAGGGAGACAAGTGAAACTGTGATGCCACTCATTACCTTCACTAGAAACAGACTCCTTCTGCGTGTCTGAATCTCTTTTCAGTACCAAGACATTTCTAAATTCTTTTTGTATTCACACTCTCAAGTCTTGATTCAGCTTACACCCATTGTGTGGAAATAAAACCAACTCCCATGATCTCAACTACTAAAAGATAACTTTTAGGCATCTCCAGGTCTGTCTGGCCCCTGGTGACACTGCAACATTGCACATTACTCACACGCTCCAGAATAATAAAATCTGATGGTGTTTATCATCTTTTTGCTGGGAAAGACTTAATGTTCTTATGTAATACTTAAAAAAGAGTGATGAATTTTATCAATTTCCCTCTGGGTCCCCCTTTTATTATAACGTTGGCTATTTTATTTTATTTCATGTAGATTTCTTTAAAATTTTTTTATTTTGTAATCTATTTTTATGTATAGTCTACTTAATCATCAAAGCTAGTGGTCAGGAGAAATATTGAAAGATGCATACATTTACTGAAGTACTGCACTTCAGTATTTCAATATTGTACCACTTTATACTCCTACTCCACTGCCTTCAGAGCAAAGTATTGAGGTCGTGTATCATCGCGAGATCTGAGCGCGGGATTTTCTGTCGGTGGTAGGTGGAGACTGTACACAGCGAAGTGGAGTCGGTGTCCAGGCAGCTCCGCTCTCTTTGCCTCACTGAGAGCCAGGTTAGCTTGTAAACAACACCACAAAAAACCCCGGTCGTATTTTTGGAGAATCTAATGACTGAACACGCCGGTGAATTTACGAACAGTCCCAGCGTCCGCTGCTTTTCCTCTTTTCATTCCCGCCTCATGTCTTGTGTTCCTGTTCAGGATCGTCTCTGCAACAGACTGAGGCACTGATGCTGCCGAAATGAGCTAACGTCTCAACTGTCTTCACAGACAAAAGCAACATTTTCCCTGAGACCTAAGGTAAGAATTGTTGTACAGAACATATTTGAATTGGCTTATTTGCCACAGAGTGTTGTTCTTGTATCGATGACATTCTTTGAGCCCTGACTGTCACAGGGCTTTGCCTTTGCCGATACAGGTATATCACAGAGAGGAGCGTATCCAGCGGCTCCCACTTCAGAGGGAAGCTATCAGCTGGCATTTAGTTTGACATATGTTTTATAGATGCGTGTATACATAACCAAACATAGCAGAAAATAGATTTATACATGTAAGTACTGCTGATTTAGTTTTTTGTTTTTTTTAGCACTGTATTCCTGCTTAAATATTATTAAATCTTTAAAAATACTTGATTTTCTTATGTGTGAAATGAATGAATTTTTTTTTAGCAGTTAATGTTGAGGAAGAATCTGTGTTTCCAGGGTCCAAATTTATATGGTGAATGAACTGATTAGTTTCCTAAATTTTAATGCAGCTTAACTGTCAAGTAGCTACCTTAGACAGCGATGAGGTGGCTCAGTAAAAGTAATAAAAGCTGACCTCCAGTCAGTGAACATCTCAGTCAAACATCACTGACATCATGGATGGCAGTTTTTCTTTGAGAAGAGAAAGGATTCCGCATTTATCACACCATAAAGCCCTGTGTACTGTTATTTTCATCAGTTTGATAATAGTAACCACCATGCAGTCTGTGGGTATAGTACAGTAGTTAAACTCTGATCCACAGATAAAGTTGAGTTTTAGTGGACACACCTGCACACATTGCATCCAGGTATGTTTACCCAGCTGTTTAGTGTGGATCATTTAATTTTGATGGCAAGGTTCAGAGCACAAATCCAGGTTTAATCCCTTTTATTTTATTAATGTTGTTCCAGTATGCTGCAGAGTAACTGAGGAGTTTGATCGAATGAAAAGGCTCATAGGCTCATAGGTTTACCTGTCGTGACTAGCATCTTCTTGTCTGTTCCACAATAATGACACAAATTCGGTGAAAATGAATTGGAATTTATAGTCTATCGGCTCCCAGACAAGATGTTATTTTATGTCCCTTGAGTTTGTCATATTCTTGTGCGTGTTGTCTGACTCAGATTAGATAAATAGTTGTGGGAAATATCTCCTGAAATGAGAATGTTTCAGTAAATATTGATGTGGTTTGTTTTAATCCTCCTGCTATCCAAATGTGGGTCTTTACCCCACATTTTACAGGCTTTGTATCATCATACAAGGTCATTTTTTTAATCTGTATCTAAATATAAATTGGCTGCACTGGCTGTCACTTCAGGGTGTAGATTATCTGAAACTTGTTCTCATCGCACTGGGATCACATCATCACATGTGGTTTTTGATTTTTATCAAAAGCCACATTTCTACCCCTGCGCTGTTTCTTGTCACGTTGGTCTGCATTTCTGCTCTTGTCTCTGGGAATAATTCAGAGACAAGAGCCGTTCTTTGCAACTTTTTTTTTTTTAACCAAACTGAAGCACTGACAAGTACAGGAACAGTGAGTTTGGATCACCCTCTGTGAATACTGTTGCAGTTTCAAGGGAAAATCTGTTCCCAGTCTCTTCTCTAAAATAACTTATATCCACGTATTTCCACATCCTCTAGCTGCTGAGCAGAATTGACTTGCATGGTTTTTCACAGTCACAGTGGATGCACTCACACTATAATATACTTTGTTGGAAAACAGACTGTGGATTAGGTTAAATCTAAAAACATACATTTTTGGGGGGGCCGTTTAATGCTTTTTAGGTGATCATAGATCTTGAGCCATGATCGGGATGTAATTAGAGAAGGTGATGTGTTGGTACAAACAATTTGCAGTCCTGCATGTCAGATAAATTCTCCCATTTGAAACTGACATCCAGCTCCATGTTATCTTGGGTATTTCTCTGTAATTTGGTTGGTGGACTGTGCTCATTGTTGCCCTTTTTAGGTTTTCATGGCTATAAAACCCTTTGCACTTTGTACAGAGAAATATCGAACAAACAACGACAGCACCAGTAATGTAACTATCGTTAGCTAGGCTGTGAGTTACAAACTGTTCCTACAGTTGCTCCTGTGAAGCCAACATG
>JBBMJY010000025.1:24368338-24379907 GCA_037833715.1 Toxotes lorentzi
CCCCCCCCCCCCCCCCCCCCACACACACACACACACACACACACACACACACACACACAGACAGACAGAAACACCTGCCTAAATACTTAAAACCTCAAGTCCGGTTTAAATTACTACACGTGCATACACATACAGTCATCAGGTTTAGGAAAGTGCTCCCGTGTCTTAGGCGTCCTTTAGCCAGAACCAGAAGACATCTTACAGCGTCCAGGCCTCTGTTTGCAGTCTGTAATGTGCTGATCCAAATGAGGAGGTTTTGTGCGTGCCGTGCAGTGTCTTGCAGTGGTCTTTGACATTTCGAAGCTTTCTGTGTCTTGGCTTGGGCAAACTGCAGAGGGCATTCACATGTGTCCCCGTGGGAACCAGTGTGCAGTGAGAGGGATTAAGCAGCACCGCTGGCACTGTGAGCGTTGCGTTGCCCTTGTCCTTGTGGACTGAAGGAGCATGCAGGATGCCTGCCTAATGTTCGCCTAGCAGCCTCCTTCCTCTTCACACTTCACTTCACTTTGTTAGGCTGCTGCCTCAGCATCAAGGCGATGCTACACTATATGGTGTCTGTGGTGCTGTGATTCACATCCGCTGTGCTTCACCATGACATTTTGTCATGGAACATACTGCAGAATTAAGCTATGTTTCTTTCTTGGCTTACTAGGCAGCGAGTGATTTTTGAAGGGAGTGAAAGTGAATCTTTTCTTGGCAGTCTGCAACACCTGCACTGTTTTCTACCTTTTTCAGACATCAATTTCCATTAGATGTTCAGTTCATCATTTTAAATGTAAATACTAAAAGACAGACTGTACAGTTGCGACATCCACTCACATTAACACAGTTGTTATTGCACAACATTAATTCACAGGTCTTATTCACAGCAGACTTGTCAAAGTAGGAAAAGCACAGGTGTTACTAATTATCGGTGGCTCTGTGTCTCAGTGAGCCATGACAGTGTGACAGTGAGCCAAGCATGCTGTACCAGCACCGTCAAACTGAAGCAGCTCAAAGGAATTCAGCCATCGTTCGTTCGATTATTTACACCTGTGCTTTTCCTACCGTCACGTGTCAGATTATCTTCCAAGAAAAAGGCCAAAACATATGAGTCTAACCCACAAATTTTAAGTTTGGCATGAATATGTTCCTGTTGGTCTCTTGTCAGTGTGCTCTGTTTTCCTAGTCTGGGGGAAACGTAGCCACAAGACTGGATTCTGCATCTCCCACACAGTATTACCAGGCCGGTGGTGATAGCAGCCATTCCAACCAATAGGCCTCTTCTGGCTTTTTCTAGTCTGCCCTGCTCTTGATGAAGGCAGTCTTTGACATGGTGTCAGGAAGCGTGGAGCTGACTTTGAGTAAACATTCAGTAAATGTTAAATAAGTTAGACCAAACAGTCTCCATCTTTAGGTTGTAAAAATGGTTCCAGAGGTGCTGGATTCATTAACGTTCGTTCATGTTCACACAGTAGATAGTTGCGTGTGTCTAAGACATTTGTTGTTCAGCTGTAAAATGAAGCGAGTGAAAAGATTGTGTATATTCAGTTTGCATCGTCTTCCTTCTCTGAAGCAGCTGTACATTGCTGCATGTGTGCATTCACTTGAGTTTGATCACAAAGAGTGACCCTGTTGCCTGTGACATATTGTACTCGCTGGGATGTCAGAAATAGCCCAGGGACTCTGCTCGGCTCCGGCAGAACAGACACAGCACGCAAGAAGACGGAGGAGTGGAACGAGAAAGAGCACAGCAAAAGTGCAACTCATGTAAGAGAGCAACTTTGAATAGAATGATACAGTCTATAAAACACAGGGGGGTATTATGAGAAAGTTAGAGGAGCAATAGAAATAAAGTGAGAAATGGAATATTACTGACCTGAGAGAGAGCCAGACAGGAAGAAAAAAAAAAAGCTTTATCCATTTCTAGTCTAGGCTCGTGTCAGCATGTTGTCCATGTCTGCTTCTATGAATTTGTGCAGTGTGAGTGTGTGTTCACCTAGACTCCTGTCTTAGTTCAGTTTGACCTGATTTATTTTACTTTCTGCCAGAGGGCCAGTTTCAGAGAGGGAGAGAGTTGCTCTCTAAAATCCAATTTTGTCACAGACAGGATGTCGTATCAAAGCACTGACATGAGATCATCCCTCTCTCTCCTCTCAGCTGCCTGTAGGTTCATGTTGATATGTGCACACATTTGTGAAAAGGAGGACTAAAATGTGGATTCCTTTGTTTTTAGTTAGTGAAGCTAGCCCCAGCATGCTACTTAGCATGCTAGTTGCCTCGTGTTTTGCAGGCAGCTGCTGGCCGTTAGCCGTTGGTTTGATTTAGAGTCTCTCAATGACTCACTTGTTCTGTTCAGTATGCAGATGAGCAGAGTTGAGAGCAATACTCCTGTTCTTTTCTCTGTGCCTCCTCACAGTGTAATTTGTCTTGATCTATCCAGGGAGGGTGGCAGGGATGTAAGGTTAGGAAAATGTCTCATTTGTTCGCCAAGGTAAACAACTGCTATTCCCAAAGGTGAGAGCTGGAACCTGCTTTGATGAAGCACTGGATTGTATTGCTTACATAAAGAGCACCGCAGCATTATACTGTAGGTCTGACTATTGATTTGTTAAGTATTTGACCATTCTTTGAAGTCCCCCCCCAAACACACACACACACACACAGACCCATTGCTAAATTAGCAAGGCTGTATAGTTGTGGTGGACTTGTGATGTGCTAGCTTTACCTGACAGAGTTTGCGCTGCGTCTAATCTCACAGCACCACACCATTTACTGGCGCCTGGGACTAAGCAGGTGTACTTCTTCTTTTTGGTGCTGTTTAACAGCTTTTAGGTGTCAATCAATTTTTTCATGATAGGTACATCACCTATTTGATATTTAATAAAATTTAAATATGACACATCTATTAAATCTGTTAAAGTATTTTATAACAGTAATATTTCAGTAAGTAGGACAGCTTGTTGTGCTTTAGTTTGCTCTCTAACGTTTGTCCTTTCTTCTTTCCCCTTCCTTGCTTTCTCCTTACCTACCCTGTCCTTTCCTCCCCCTTTTCCCCTGTCCCCCACTGCCTCTCCACCCTCTTTTGTCTCCACCTGTCCTCTTCCTAAGTCGTTGCCTGGCGGCGGATGTCTCGTTGCTTCCCTCGGAGCTCAGAGGCCAGTTGGAGTCAGGAGGTGGGTCCTCAGCGGCGGCAGTGATGCGGGCTTCAGTGGCAGGCTGCAGGATGAGTGTGGGCGCGCTCCTCAACGGGCTGCTGGTTTCGGTGGTCGCAGCTCTGCTTTGGAAGTATTCCAAGCTGAGTGAGCACGCTGCCCTGCTGGAGGAAGAGCTGCACATGACTCGGCAGTCTCAGGAACTCTCGCAGGCCCGCATCGATTATCATGTTGCCCTGCAGGATCTTCAGGATCACGGCACCCGTATGGTCTGCACTGGCAAGATGCACACCGACCGCATCTGCCGCTTTGACTACCTCTGCTACTGCTCTGAGGCAGAGGAGTTTGTATTCTTCCACTCCAATTCCTCTGTCATGTTGCCTAACCTGGGGTCTAGGCGCTTCCAGCCCGCCCTGCTGGACTTGTCATCAGTAGAGGATCACAACACCCAATACTTCAACTTTTTAGAGCTCCCAGCCGCAGCTTTAAAGTTCATGCCCAAGCCTGTGTTCGTACCAGATGTGACTCTGATCCTGAACAGGTTTAATCCTGATAACCTAATGCATGTATTCCACGATGACCTCCTTCCAGTCTTCTATACCATGAAACAGTATTCTGACTTGGATGATGAGGCTCGTCTGGTGTTCATGGAGGGCTGGGGTGAAGGTCCGCACTTTGATCTCTACCGACTTCTCAGCAGCAAGCAGCCACTACTCAAAGAACAGCTCAGAAACTTTGGCAAGCTAATGTGTTTTACCAAATCCTACGTTGGCTTGTCCAAGATGACCACCTGGTACCAGTATGGGTTTGTCCAGCCGCAGGGGCCTAAAGCCAACATTTTGGTCTCAGGGAACGAGATTCGGCAGTTTGCCAGGGCCATGATGGACAAAATGAACATCACCAAAGAGGAGGAGGCCGTGAAGGACGGAGCGAGTGCCGAAGATGAGAACGAGAAAGGGAAGAAGGACGATTACATTGTTGTGTTCAGTCGTTCAACAACAAGGCTGATACTTAACGAGGCGGAGCTAATCATGGCGCTGGCCCAGGAGTTCCAGATGAGAGTGGTCACTGTATCCCTGGAGGAACAGTCTTTCCCTAGTATCGTCCAGGTGATCAGCAGTGCCTCCATGTTAGTCAGTATGCACGGAGCTCAGCTTATCACCTCACTCTTCCTCCCCAGAGGAGCTGTTGTGGTGGAACTGTTCCCCTTTGCTGTGAACCCAGAGCAGTACACCCCATATAAAACCCTTACCTCCCTTCCAGGGATGGACCTTCACTATATCTCCTGGAGGAACACTAAGGAGGAAAACACCATCACCCACCCAGATAGACCCTGGGAACAAGGAGGCATTGCTCACTTGGAGAAGGAGGAGCAGGAGCGAATACTTACCAATAAGGAGGTCCCCAGGCACCTCTGCTGCCGCAACCCAGAGTGGCTCTTCCGCATCTACCAGGACACTTTAGTGGACATCCCTTCCTTCCTGGAAGTCCTCAAAGAGGGCATGAAGACCAAGCCCAGCTTCAAAAAGTCAAAGCCGGCCAGCACGGTCCACCCTGGCCGAGTCAGAGAACCCCAGTGTCAGACTTCAGTACAGACCACTAATGAGGCTAAACTCACAGTCTCCTGGCAGATCCCGTGGAATCTGAAATACCTGAAGGTAAGAGAGGTGAAGTACGAGGTGTGGATCCAGGAGCAAGGAGAGAACACCTACATGCCTTACATCCTTCCGCAGCAGAACTATACCTTTTCAGAGAACATTAAGCCCTTCACTACCTACCTGGTGTGGGTCAGGTGTATCTTCAACAAGAACCTCCTGGGCCCATTTGCAGATGTTCTCATGTGTAGGACCTAGTGCAAACACCTTGCCAGTTTGTTGCTGTGCAGTCCCACACAAAAGTTGAGTCATGCTCGTTCCACACAATCAGATTAGATCAGTGGACTGCTTGATTACGGCTTGTCCAGGTTGGAGGAGGTTGGAAAACTGTCATATGGTTTGTTTTGACAAACCTAGAAGAGGCTGTTGAACTCTTAACAGAGGTGTTTATCCCTGCCCAGGATGAGCTGCAGAAGATTTGAACCACAAGGTGAGAACTCAATGGCAACAGCTGTTAATAAATGGAAAAGTATATCTCATGTACCTGTGAAAGGAAGAAAGAAAGTGCTAAACCATGTCTGTACTGATAATAGCAGAATTCAGATCAGCAGATTTATTTATGTGCAAAATAATATATAACATGTTTTTTAGTATTAGTCAGAACACTGGTTCTTTACCTTACACAGTATGCAAAGCAGCTTTTCTGTGGAGAGCAAGAGAGATTTTAGAATAGCAAGATTTTTTTATGTTTTTTGACTTGTCCAGTTGTCTACTGTGTGTGTGATACGTGTGTGGCTTAGTTTCTCTACCTATTGTTTAGTTATGTACATCATTATTTTTGCAAAACCCAGCCAATACCAAAGCAACCTTTCCCACATCAGTTCAGCCAGTCATCATTCATGCCATATTCCTCTCTCGTGTTATGGATCTCTCAATACGTACAGTTTGAAACCCTGTCTACAAAAATGTTGTGAAAGGAAAGGAAGTGTGAAGCAAGAGTTTTCCTGAATGCCACTCTAATCCCTGAGAGCAAAGAGGTTTGAAATTTCAGAATACTTAATGGAGGACGCTGCTCTTTAACAGCACTATCGTTGAATTATGTCCTTATGTGTCATAACTGCATAAATAACTATTTTACTCTAACAGTCACTAATTACGAGTGTAATAATTGTACATTTCTGTTGAGAGTGAATCTATTACATCAGGCTACGATTGTTATAAAGCAGTCTCCTTCCAGTAAGACCGTCCCATTTTACTGCCATGTGTAAAACTCTGTTAGGTTAGATATAACTTCCAGCTATGTGTGTGTGTTCAGTCGCTGGTAAGAACAAGCATGCTGCTGAATTTTAGACTGAAACAACAAACGCTGACTGGATGTTAAAGCTGTTTCTGTCATTTTCAAATGAAGTGCTGGTTGGTAAGCAGCTACGCGTGAATTGGAGGTGTTAGTGTGTGATAGTAGAAATGTAGCAAGAGATGATTTATGGAACCGCACGAGCACTCAGAACACCGACACCATCATACTGTGTTATACTGAGCCGTTGTTAAGATAGTGTTGTTTGTATAACCATGTCTGGTCCTCTGAACATTACAGTAACCTCTTTGTAATGTATTGGAATTTGCCACATATCCCTTTTTTCTGTTTTTTCCATCACTGATTTTTTTTTTTTTTTTTTTAAAGTTCTCAGATGCAGTTTGCTTGTCGGTGCACGTTTCAGAGATTATTTGGAGCCATAGTTGTGTGTGCAGGATGTAATGGAGATGTTTAGATATGTATGTGTTTGTATTGTTGGTTAGATTTCTGTGTTTCCCTCTTTCCTGAGTCAGCGGAGACATCGTGCTGTAAGTGCTGAGTTAAAGAAGAGTGTACAAGTCTCTGTTTTCTACGTTAGCAAATAGCTAGAGTTTCTTTTTTTTCAGACTGAATAAAGAAGCTTATTTCTTACTGATCTCTTTTGTTTAAGCGTTTTTTTGTTGTTAATGTTGTTTTAATAATAATAAAATTATAACAATGCTTAACCCAAACCCATGTTAAGGATCTGAGAAACCCACATGATTAAATGAATGAACTGGTCATATTACCTTTTATCTGAAACATGAATCACTGTATTGTAGAAGGCCTTAGATTAATGTTAGCATAAGGTTCCTTCTTAAGATCACAGCTCAAATAAAGACCCCCCACTATCTTTACAACTTTGTGTTTCAAAATTGCACAACTAAACCTAAAAGAATAGTTTGACATTTGGGGAAGTTAGATGAGAAGACTGATCATCCTGATGTCTGTTAAATATGACGTTACAGTCTGCAGCTGGTTGGCTTAGCCCAGCGGTTTCCAAGCTTTTCTGGCATGTCCCCCCTTCAGAATCCGAAAAAAAAAATTCATGTCCTCCACCCCACAGTTTAAATCAGTCATTAACAATAATAAGTGACTAAGAAAAAGAGGATCCAAGTTGAATATTGGTAAAATAAGGTTTAGTATGTTAACATGTTTATGCTCCTTACATAAATCATATTCATTCAACTTGGAGAGTAAGTAAATTTAACTATAACATAGTCTCTGGCCTCCATACTGCTTTCTACTGTTTATTCAGCCTGTTCTCACAAATGTGACACTAGGAAAAATAAAGCAAATCAAACTCGTCAGTTGGAACTGGAAGAAGAGTCAGTTGCCTTTTCTTAGGGGTTTTACCCACATTTAAATAATCTGCATATACATGGTAATTTGGGTGGAAAAAACTAATAATAGCACCTCACTTTCTTGTTCAGATGAACAGTGACAAAAACAGTTGTGTAAAGAATGAAAAAAGAGAACCTAAGAGAGAAGACCAATCCCAATTTACTGTCTCATCTCCACACAGTCGGCCAAGTCAATGTTGTGTTATCAGCTAGACAATGTTACAGAAATTGTTGGACAGAGCTCTTAAGTCTCTGGGCCCAGCCAAGAAGTAGTCCAGCTTAACCACAGCCTTCCCCCCTCAGTTTGTGTGCTGCTTAAACAAACAAGATATCACATTCATTAATAATTAAGCTTTAGATGTGCGGGTACTGGAGGCATTTTATTTTTACCCGTAGACTGAGCCAGGCTATTGTGAATTTCCAGAGGTCCCAGAAGCTCACATGAAAATGCCCTTAAGGTGGGTTCTGCTTTCTTACCTAATTAGGCCCGGTATTTAGCTTTTGGAATACCCAGCTCACCCTGATCCACTGGCCTTTGTAGTTCATTTAAATTCCAGAGAAATCTTTTACAAAGTTTTTTCAAATTGTCTGAAATATTAAAGTGGAATTCTAACTGGGAGTAGCCATTTTTCAATATCTCCCTCATATTGACTCAACAAGGGTTCAGTGCTAATTGCTATTTGTGCTATTTGATGCCATTGTTAGGCCAAGAAAAGTTTTCTCTGTGTAACATGGTCCTATGGGCAGTGTGAGGGGAGGGATTCTGATTTCAGCCGAGAAGCTTTCTAGCCTGACAGATTAGAGAATGTGTAGATTATTTAAAATTGCCCATGAAGGTAGTGCTCGGGCTAAGAAACAAAAAATAAGGATGTCATCTGCGTACAACATCCGTCTGTGTGAATGGACACTCCACTGTTCCAATCAGATGACTGTTGTCAGAGGTTCCAGGGCCAGTGTGAAGAAACCCGGTGCCTGGTGCCCTTACCTGGTCCCCCTACTGCGCTCAAACCAGAGTGAAACCAGACCATTAGTTAACACTACAGCTTTGGGATCAGTATACAGAAGTTATATTGTTGTACTGCTATAATCAAACGACTCCATGGGGAGAAACAGATAGAGCCATTCAGCCCTGTCAAATACCTTTCCTGCATCCAAAGAGATGAAGGAAAGGCATTCACTGGCCACAAAGGGAGCTTGGAGGAGGATTTTATTTACTGCATATGAAGAAATTCTATAACTGACATGGCTGGATGGTGTGGGGCAGTGTTTAAAACAGGTACTCATTATCCTGAAAAATGATCTGAAGAAATGTCAGCAGTGCTGACCTGAGTGTGTTCCTCAGAATATGAAGGTGTAGTAACAGCTTATGAGCCTGAGGACAACTTTACCATCTGTACCTTATGTAATTAAACTTGGTCCCAACATAACACTGATTCTGAACAGTAGATTAATGGCCAAATGGATGTGAGCCATAACCACCCCCTGTAGAAAAATGCTTAGCTTTACTTCCTACAGCCTACACAGGTCAGAGGACACAGTCAGCTATAGAAATGCTGTTATGTAGCCTGTGGAGATTCCGTTTGCTCAGGGACACTCCAGCAGTGCAGATGTTTGTTGAAGTAGGCTTTAGTTTTAGCCAAGCTGTTTGAAAAAAACAAAAACTGATTACGAGGGCAACTGGACAGTGGGTGTAAACAAAAACAAACAAACAAACAAACAAAAAAACACATCAACATTAGTTGATGGAAATAAGTCTTGCACTTCTTTGTGTTAACATTTTGCAGATGTGTGTCATCTGTCCTCTCTCTCATTGTGTTAAATTAACTGTGTGCTCATATCATGATATTTTAAGGAGCAGTGTTTTGTCAAAGTGCACACTGCCCTGAACAACAAGCTGCTGAGGCGGCTGCAGCTGAGAGAGCCCACAGCAGCACAGTAAAACATCAGGCCTTCACTGCGAGGGACCGTTTTTCCCGATCAGAACTCCGACTCGCTCTTCAGTTCCCATACTGCTCTCTGTTCCCAGGGCTATTTTCTGCCAGCTTAACCGCAGAGACACAATGCCGCCTGACAGGTGCAGATGGGTAGCGCCGGGCTAAGTGACAGTGGCCCTCCCTGGAGCGGGAGATGGGGGTGGGGGGCCCACAGCAGTGCTGAGAGATGGACTGTTGTGTAATGAACTGTGTGTGAATGTGTGTGTATGTGTGACAAAGGACATAAAATAGCATAATTGCACGTGGTGGGTGTGGAGTTAAATTGAGGTCATCTGACTGACATTAACCGTGGTGAGCAGTGTGAGAATGAGCATGATCTGGACCTCAAAAGAACTGTAGACCTGTTTTTACAATGCTGTGTTTTCACGAGCCAAGGGAAAGAAGATTTTTCTCATTTCCTTCCAATGAATATTTGAATAACTCCCCAGAGTAGATTTATCATCATTAGGGATGAAATTACATGAAGTCGGCCTTCCAAGTACGTTTTCCCTCCTCCACCCTCCATCAGTGCTGTATTAGCTTTAACACAGAGGAGAGAAACAGGAGGAACTGTGACAGGCTGTGAATTATTTGGCTTGTTTGTGTTTTAAGTTCTCATATATTACACTACACGAAAAACACAGAGACAGTTGGAGAAATAATATCTACTGAACATGCAGTGCAGAAGCTTCAGACAGCACACACTGTGGGAAACATCAAAGGATCATATTTTAATCTGATCATACTTTAGTCTGGATGTACAGTACTGTCTGTATGTCTAATTCACACAGACATGTTTAGATTAGGTAAGAAGGGTCAGTCGCTACCAAACCTCAGTCTTTGGTGTTTCCACTGTTAAAAATCAGAGAACATCATTAGTCCTCTAAAAGGCTTCTATCAGTCTCATCTGCCCATTTACATGGAGGAAGGCAAAGGAGACATTCTTCTCACTTTTGTCCAAAGATAATGCAGCCTGGCTGCGCAGCAGCAGTTCAAAACTAATCCACTTTTTATCTGGCATTTATGGAGCATGAACGGCTTTCCTCTCAGATTACATCAGACACCTGACCCTGCAGGCTTCCTGTGGGCTGCCAGCAGATACAGACGGAGGAGGAAAGACAGAGAATCACGAAAGTTAAAACATCATAGACACAGGAATATGTTCCTTTTAATTTGAAAGTAATGATAATGGGAAGCTGACACTCTTTCAGTGTGTAACAGTACCAAAGGTCCTAATGGTCCTAACCCTAAAGCTGCCCTGTGTGTTTCAGAACAGTCCCACTTACAAAGCTGCAATGCTAACTATACAATAAGATATAAGATGGTGTACATGTATGTATGTACTGTATGTATACAGCATTTATATCTTACACATAGATGTATCTGTATATGTAAACATATAAACTCAGATATATGCTCATGTTATGTAGTTGGTTCAGCACCTAATGGTTGTGGCCAGTAAGGTTTGCTTTGGGTTTAGTTTTTCATGTAGCCTGTGGCAAAAACAAACAAACAAATAAATAAAGAAAGAGAGAAAGAAAGAAAGAGAGTCAGCAATTCTCTGGATATCTTTTCTCACTGGTTCACTCCCCTCAGGCAGCAAACATGTCATCTAAATGAGACAAGAAGTGGTTATAATAGCAGTTTTGGAAATCTCCAGTATTTTATGGAATCCTTACAGGTAATACATGTCAAACAAGCAGAAGATAAAAGCTGAATGTCAAGAGATGCTCTTTCTTCCTGAGAGTGAGACAGAAAACTGATGATGATAATGGTTGATGTCATGTTTGTGCGTTACATGTATGGATCTGGAGCCAGGAGGCCGTTAGCATAGCTTAGCATAGACTGGAAAGACTGGAAAAAAAAAAAAAGTTCTGTCCAAATTTCACAAATAAACCCACCACCACCTCACGGATTTTCTGTTTGTTTGTTTTGTTCAACTCAAATTCACTAACAGAAATATAGAATCTATAAAGTGGTATTATTGGAGCCACATCAAGTTTCTATTTCACAACAAACAACAGTTTATGAGTCCACCCCGCACCTCTGAGCCCAATTTTGGTGTAGGTCTAGGTCTAGGTGTAGGTATAAGATACAGTGAGTAAATTTATATATGTGTGTGTGTGTGTGCGTGTGTGTGTGTGTGTGTGTGTGTGTGTGTGTGTGTGTGTGTGTGTGTGTGTGTGTGTGT
>JBBMJY010000025.1:24394831-24422415 GCA_037833715.1 Toxotes lorentzi
CACACACACACACACACACACACACACACACACACACACACACACACACACACACACACACACACACACACATTGTTCAGAGGAAACACAGGTGACACATGAGCACCGTTCAGAAATTTGGTTTGAGGATGAGTTTTTGCCTTTTCTGAAAAACTCAAATTGTCATCCTTTTGTTCTTGTTTTTTTTTTCTTTTTTTTTTAAATAAATGTGTCTTGTTCTGTTTATTTTCACTGAATTAATTCAATTTTAATCTTTTTCTTAATCTTTTTTCCCATTCTGACATGTACTGAATAGAATAAATATTATTAAGAGGAATACATGCAAATGATTTAATACATTTTAATATCATCCTTTTCTTTAGTCAAGGCGGGGGGGAAAAAAGTCTGTTCATGAATTAATAAATCGTGCTTTCAAAGTAATGTATGCACAAATGAGTAATTTGTGCTTTTGAATTAATAATTTGTGCATTTTGTAATACAACAGATCAAACTGTAACACACACTGTTTTAAGGGGAATCAGAAAGAACACTGTGTGCTGCATTCAGTCCAAGTGGCTCATAAGATTTTCCATCTTTTCCCATGTATTCTGTGCTGCCTCAGACACACAGAGGCACATGTACAGTCACAGTGACTGATAGCAGCCAAAATGGCAGCATTGCTGAAACAACATCCAATGAAGTATCACAGCAAAAAGAAAAAAGAGAGTGGAAGGGACACACGTGATGAATGTTATAACCTAAGTACTTCAATATTAAAAGCATGAATTTAGTTAGAGTCACCTCACTAGCTGCTAGCTTGCTGCTAACATGCTATGTGGACTGAGGAGGAGACATGACGACCTGGAGCCTCAGCTCCATCTGCTTACATGAACTCCAAACTGAGTTGAAAGAGAGTGTGTAAAAAGGGAGAGAGTGTACATGGGACTTATGTTCTTCAGGTGGCCACAATCCAACTCCACATGAACGCTAATGCTGCTCTGTGTATCTGTGTGTCAATAACCGACTGTTTTAACACATTTACAGCTGGTTCCACTGCCCCAAAGGGACAAAAAAAAAAAAAAAACATTAACACCACATTAAACACGTCTTTTTTGACATTCGTAAACATTTTAAAATGTCAACATGAGGTTTCATGCTGTGTTCAGTTCATTCATGTACACAAAGTATAATCTGAAAGCAGAAATGAGTCATTTGTGTGGAATAATTATTCATTTGAGAGCAAGATTTATTAGTTGTTTTTTCATTTTTTCCACAATCAGTGCCTGAGTCCTTAATTACAAACAGAGACGCTGCAAAATTCAGTTGGATGAAAAAGGCTGGTTATGTAACCCATAAGCTCGTTATGCATGTTTTTTTTGACATTTTGACTTATAAGAGCAGGAGGATCACAGGTGTTACTAATAACGTTAACAAGGGTTTTCGGTGTAACAGTGAGTTATTATGAGCAATACAATGAAACTGAAACACCTAAATACAACGCGGCCTTCATTCAATGTGTCGTTCCCACCTGTGACTGTCCTGCTGTGAACATTTCATTCAGATTCAGATTGTAAGAATATCATCCTCACACCCTAGGACAAAAATCTGCTGTAAACAATATTTTCACTGAGGCTTCAAGCAGGTAAGTGATTCTGGACGACCTTCAGCTCAACAGCAGAATGATTCACATACAAATACCTTTATCTAGTTTTACATATTGTAACTAACAATACAAATCATATGCACAGTAACATAATCAGCTCCTCCTCAGAAACATTTGCCAGCCTGAGAGCTCATTTACGAGCTTTGAAAGACACATACATCAGCACTGCTGAGAGTATCACAAATGTTTCTTTTTGAACCATTTAAATATAGATCTATTCTCCTGAGTTGCCATGGAAGAATGGCAGCAACAAAATGTTTTGCAGAGAAAAACAAACAGGGGAGCCGAGGTGGATTTCATTTTCTTCATTCCCACTGATACAATCAATGAATAATGATTTGAAAATCACAGAAAACAGTGGCATTTAAAGCTTTGAAATTAAACAACTATTTGGCTTGGCGGGGGGAAAAAAAGCACTTTCTTTTTTCTTTTTACCAACACATCAGTCAGAGCACAGATTAGTAAACTTGTCCTTTAATTTTACATACATTCTTTGGGCCTTATAGCATTTAGATAATGGCACAGAGAGAAAAAATCTCAGTGTTTACTGTCTGTGGAGTTGAAGTGAGATTAGTCCTGTCTGTGATACGTACCAGGATGTGAACCAGCAGCAGGTCCTTGGTGTTGTCACACTTAGCGTGCAGCAGGTTCTCCACACAGACTTCTGTTGGATCAGGTGTGAAACCACAGCAGTACCTGTCCAGACGGTCGTTTACCTGCACCAACACACAAAGAACACATACAAAGTAATTAGCTTTGACAGTATGATCATTTCCAGTGGGGAACTAATGCAAAATCCTACTTTTGTGGCACTTCTTGTCCCTCGTTCTGCCTCTCAGGCTGCATAAAGGCTGCACTGTAACCTCCTCCGGGTGGAAGTTGTTAGGGTTGTATACTCCCTGCATGGATCATTTCAGCTATATTTTTATTTATATTTAACATTCTCCAGAAAAGACACTGGAATTTAACATCAATCAAAGATAAGACAGGGGACTCTCATTTCAAATATGATAACCAGTTTTACCCAGATGTATTATTGGTTGGATTGATATCAATGCATGTAAAAGCAGGAAATTGTATTCATGTAGTTGAACAACCCATGATTTCACTGTGAGCGAGCCACACCTACGCCCTGTTAAAGCCAACACACAATGGACCCTCAGTTTTCAATTAGTCTGCACTTCCACTGTAAATCATGTCGAAACTAGCAGCCAGTGTTGGCTCATGGTCCCAGTCAGTGATCTTCCTCTGGCTCTGTGTCTGACAGATAATCTGATGCAGTCCTCAGTATGGAAACAGATGAACCCCCACACTGAAACCTAGTGAATTCAGCATACGCAGCATACTCTATGAACACTGCCGGAAATATAAGAATAAAGTTGGAGTGTTTCAGGAGAAGCCCGTGGTTTGGAGAAATTCCACCTATTGTAAGAAAAAACTCAGGAATTCTCTGAGATGAAAGTCATCGCCTGACTTTGCAAGGCTGGATCAACCTCATCACACCACAGGTTCTCAAATTTAAAGGAATTACCCTTTAAATCTTTTGGTGACAGCAACCTTATACCATACATTAGCTAACCCTAAAAAATGAGCAGTTGCAGGGTGAGTAGAAATGTGTCAGGTCCTGCTGGATGTGAGGAGAATAACAAGCTGCAGCGCGTTTGTCCAGTCTGCAGCTGATGAAATCGATGAACAGTACGGCAGCTGAAGCTCGTCCATGCGAGAGCCATGTGATTTACTCCCTGAGGTCGAAGTGAGAGACTTACACACCGAGAAGAAAACAGATGCAACCTTGATGAGATCTGCCCTCAGGTCGACTGCAGGGTTTGGGTTTGTGAGGTCATGTGTGTTTGCTCTCTGTGTGTATCTGCTGGATGTGAGTTTCGTGTACATCGGTGCACTTGTGCATGACTGTGTGACTCAAACAACCCCGGTGCCCTCAGGTCAGTGTGTGTGTGTGTGTGATGGCGGACGGGTTTGTGTGTTTTGTTGTGCAGTAAAGCTCCACCTCCATCGTTTCTTCTCACTTGTGCGGTGCTTTTAGGAGACTTCTCACCCTGCTGCCACTTTCCACTCCCACACGGGAGCACACTGATTTTGGGTTTGGTCCAGCAGTCTTGTGGAGACTGAGCCAACATTGACTTACACTGCCACTGAACACCAGCAAGCCTCAGGGAAAGACGAGATGGAGGCTCTGCTGTGGTCAGAGTCAACACCAAATTAAAGTGGGACAAACTGCAAAGCGCCTGTGTGGAGTCCGATTCGCTGTCTCCATACTCAGCACACACTCTGTGATCTGATGTTACAGAGGTCAGTTAACACGGTTCTCTCAGCTCGTTCCATCCTCATTTCCCCTTGTTTCCATACACACACTCTCCTCTACCATCACATCTGTTTATGCTTCCTTGTTTCAGTCTTGGGTGCTAAGCGCCCGTTGTGTTTCTCCACTGCTCTTTAGCTGTTCACCAGTCGGTGCCTCAGTGTGGGCAGTGTGTTCTTTTTTCTCAGGTTTTCTGCAAATGAGTTTAGGCTTTCTGTAGGAGCTGCTTTTTTATTGGCCTTACAGCCACGGTGGACTCACAATGACAAATTTAAACCGCACAGTTTTTATCTGGCTTGTTTAAATGAAACCACAATGAAAAACAAATGAAAGCTGATGATATTATGCGCCTCTGAAGACCCATTTGTTGGCCCATCAGTCTACCCTGACCTCCTCCCTGTGCTGACTTTGTTGCTCTATATAAAACATCACTTTATAAATCAGAAAAAAAAACTTCAACCAGCTCTGGAGGTGAAGAAAATAATTCCATCCACAGTTTCATGTCTAAAGACATGCACCCCTCCAGCAGTCTGGATAACCATGATATTCCACAGCACTGACACTGCAGCACTCAGGCTGTTTCCCACTGCTGGAGACACAGAGTTAGTAACAACACATAGGAGACCTCTGCTTTTTCCTTCCTTTTACTCCACAACACACACATCAACCACTGTTTTTACAATTCCTCAAGCAGCATACACAGCTAAAATCGTCAGGTCTGCACACACAATGTTTCATGGTTCAATAAGCTTTCATGGAATTTGGCCTGAAAAGCAAATTCATGCTTGCAGGTGTAAAACCCTTTGATCTCAGTGACTCCACATCCTTATCCCCCTCCACTGGTGAGGCTGTAAGATTAGCTAAATCTTTAGTGTTGTTTGTTCTGTCCAGTCTGGTGTTTGGTGGGTGGGCCACGATCACACTAACTGATTTCATACTATAACCTGAGACCATCTCAAACATTTCCTCACACGTGTATCAGGAACTGCTGTGTAGCAGTCTGCAGCAGTGTACCTTTCATTTTTAAAACCTGCACTCACGGTCACCTTATCCTTGGTTCCTCTGTCCTCCCCAGGGTGTCCTCCCCTGCCACTGTGTGTTTGTCTGAATGAGTGAGTGTGTGTCCTTCACACTGCTCTCCCTGTGCCTTTGGTGTTTGGTTCCCTGCTATCAGAGCCCGGGGAGGTGTTAAGGGAGCAGGTAGGAACAAGTGTTCAGAGGCACGCTCATCGGCTCTCAGCGGATCAATAGGAGGCTATTAGAGCTTGGCCCTGTTACAGGGATTGACTTCTGGCAGCGAGGGGGAGAGAGAGCTGCCTCATGGGTTATTCATATTCAGCCCCACACATGCTGTAGATGGGTGTTAGATACACATTCTATCTGCTCTATTCTTCTGCTGTGTAGGTTCAGTGTATCAGCACAAGCTCGTATCGCAGCAGACATGCTGAACACACAGAGAAAAACCTGATGAGGTACAGATGTGCACTTGCATGATGCTGTCAGTAACAGGAAGGATGGATGGGACAGTAACAGTTCTTCACTAATGTACTGTACCACGTGTCAGCAGGCATACTGTACAATACAAATACAGCAGCATTTGCTCTGAGGTATCCTGTTTAGGGAGCAGGACCAGGAGCAGAGGGATCAAAGGCACGTGGTGGTAACAGAGGAATGAATGATTAAACTAAGAATTTCACCATCATTAGACAAACACATTTATACATTTCAAAATTTACTGTATTTATAGCCACAAGATAGCATTGTTTTTAGTACAGCGAGAGTAAAGCGGTGAAAATTCTCATTTGGTTTGTGTTCACTGAAAAGAGCTGACTTCATATTTGCTCTCCAGCCATGAGTTTGTCATGAGACGCAGGGAAGGGCAGGGTTTTCTGTATTGCTGCCACGGAGCTGTGCCTGTGTAGAGAGGTGCTAAATCACAGTGAAAGTGGGGGATTGTGCCATGATGTACAATTACAAAGTCGGCGACGCAACATCGCTGAAATCACTTGGAT
Source organism: Toxotes lorentzi (assembly GCA_037833715.1). Lineage (NCBI taxonomy): Eukaryota > Metazoa > Chordata > Actinopteri > Toxotidae > Toxotes > Toxotes lorentzi. The sequence goes on from JBBMJY010000025.1 coordinate 24,400,806, forward strand.
ACAATCACTCAGCAGGATATTTTCATCCCACACTTCTTCCACACACCTTTACTTGCTTTAATCTGTCCTCTGCACTTTCTTAACGACATTAAACAAGCTCCTGGTTTTCATTTAAAAGTTGTGAATCAGGCTCTGCTGGGGGTTCATGAGCTCAGACTCAGATTGGCTCTGAAGCATCACTGGAGCAGAAACACAGTGCAAATGCATGTTATTACTGCGAAGCCCATTTAAAAGATTGATGGGACGAAGACTAATGTTGATGTGTCCACTTACTGGCTGGTCGTTTGGGTTTAAAAGCCACATGGAAACTGTGGATGATGAGAAAATGAGAGGTTGCCTTTATCACTTGCAGCTTTGTTTTTCTGATGTGCTTTACTATAACACGTGTGGCAGTATAACACGTATGGTAAATATAGGACCTTGGCACACACCTGCTCCATGCACCACATACACAGTAATGGAGGAAACAACCATGACAACCGGCCATATCTATCCATCCATCTATAGTGGAAAGTCTCTGCATAATTCTCTGCATCCTCACCAGCCTGTTGTTTAGCACAGAAACAACAGCTCTAGAAGAATCATTAGCAGCTGACACCTTATAAACAAGCTCTGCTCAAAATGTAAATCCAAAGACGTGCATACACACTTTTACACACACACTCAGAGAGACACAGACACACACCAATATCCAGACCGAGAGCTGTATTGGATTTTTAATTGAACTGACAGCACCGCATCCAAACCCACAGACTCTGACACGCCAATACCCCAGACACACACACACACACACACACACACACACACACACACACACACACACACACACACACACACACACACACACACATCTAGAATGTAGGTATTGCTCATTAAATTGAACCATTATGTAGAAATGAGCCTGGGAGTTTTGTCCTGCTGTAACCTCTGTACCTTTTCATCAGTCAAAAACTAATTATCTGATATCTAATTACACTCACGAAAGAAGAAAGTCAGGCTTTCGTCTTTCAATCAAGAGTGTAGTTAGCTCTTTGTACTGTTGTTGGGAGGGTTTTTTAAAACCATACACTAAATAAAATTCAGACGGACCTGGTCTGTGCGTCTGACTTTATCTTCAGGCAGTAATGCGTGTGACGTGATCAATGACATGTGCAGGGAGTTTTTTGTATCAGAGCTCATGAGCTGCTTGCATGTGTTGTTCTATATGTCTAATTACTGGGCGTGGATTCAGCGGTCGGTGCTGCAGAATAGCTTGTTCTGTAGTGCACCATGTTTTCATCTCTTCCATCATGTGTGCTGTGCATTAAAGCTGAGTGTCCCCTCTGTCTAACAGCATGCTGTGAAGATTTAGCTGCTCTTCCCAATCACACACCTTTGTGAAAGCAGGTTACTTCTTTATGTCAGCCACAAAAACAAGACCTCAGAATAGAATGCATGAAGAAGCTTTTCATTTTTCCTTGTAAAATTTGGTATTTGAGGCAGTGAGAGCTCAATAAAGTCTCTCACTCTCTCTCAAAGCTGTCCAGGGTGCTGACAGCTTTCTCTAAGAGCTGTATGCATGGCCTCTTAAAGACTGATCTGACCAGGAACAACTCGCATTAACATGCATTAACTGTAATAAAATGCTGTAAAACACTGTATTTCAGCTAGATGTTGGTGGCCTTTGTGTGTATGCACAGTTTAATTTGAACACTGATTGGAACTCAAACACTTCATCTGTTCTTCCTCAGTTAAACAATTACCATGACATTAACAGCTTTGGTCATATACAAAGGTGTGTGTGTGTGTAAAACTACACAGGGTGTGTTAATGACTACAAGAAACAAAAACCAGTGTAAAAACCTGCAAAGATACAAGTTTGGAATAAAGTCTGTGGAATAAAGTCTGCTTTTAAGCTTCTTCAGCCCTACACACACAGTATAGTAAAGAGTATAGTTGAGGGTAGAGTTCCCACAGAGAATCCAAAAACAATGAAAAAGTTAACATGCTGAGGGACCACTACACACTTTAGTATAAAGAACATAACCCAATATAGGCACAAAAGTCCAAATATAAAAGAAATTTACAAAAGCAGATCAGTGAATAAACTGTCTGAAAACTGTCCATTTTGATTGTGAAAGGTGCTATATCAATAAATTTGAATTGAACAGGCGTGAATGCACGTCTCTTCTTCTCTGATGGTGCTGACAGGCACTTACAGTCTCCCCCAAACTAAGTCAGCCTAAGTGTGAAGCATAGCCTGTGCAACAGCACAGTTAAATATAGAAACCCTCTCTGTGACTGCTGACTGCCTCTGCCTCCCCTCATACTGCAAACAGTACAGCATGTTAAATATAACCATAACCATGTTAAACCATGATCACATGGTGGTGCCAACAATGTAATGTACAATCAGCGTGATGTGACATCTCATCCCAAACCACATCTGTTTATCTGTGCAGAGCTGTATGTAAGCTGAGCGCCCCCAACTGATGCTACACTGTAACACAGGCTGTGGCACAGATGCATTACAACAGCGCCATTCTTGCCGTACAGTGTGACACTTTAATGAGCTACTACTGCATGTGTGTATGTCTATCTGTGTGTTTGTCACTCAGCTGTCCTTACATTACATGATGTATGTTTAGACCCCATCAAACCACAGCTGTAGTCAAAGGCAGCAAAGTCAATCCCAGGACAAGTCCAGGACCAGTTACAGTAAAGAACTGCTCCAAAAGGGCATGAGACTGAGAGGAAAGACAGACAAAGAGTTCATTTTTATTTACAATCAGCCCTAAAAACCCAGGTAGCTGATGACTGCATGAAGGGCCGACGTGTCCGTTTTCTCAGACAGAGCTGATTTGCAGTTTAAAAACTCCCATCATCTCTGTTCTTCACAAGAACCTAAGAGCTCAGTTTAACGTGGCAGTCTGTGGGAGTTTAGATCAGCTCTCTCTGTGCTCGCAGGGGATTCATTTAAAAACTGTAAGCCACGTTACGATGAGAGTGACACTGAGTGAGAGAGGACACATTTCTCTATGTGATGATTTATAAATGGTCTCTGAAAGTTGGTAATGGTGGGAATTAAAATGGCAGAGAGAGGGTGATGTCACTCACTCTGAGTTAGCTTGACATTCAGTGCAATACACACCCAGTATAAAATCTGAAACCTTCTGAAGCCTTAAAACCAAAACTGCGACTCCACACCAGGTGTCAAAATACTAATTTAACCCAATGCAGTCTTTTTCAACCATGTTTTCTACATGAAAGAATGATGAAGCAGTGTGGCTCCAAACTTCTTTCTTGACGACCTCCTTTTCTTACCTGTAATAAGAAGTCAAAGAGAGCCAGTCTCCCCCACTCTGAGTGATGGACTCCCACACAGGGCACTGACCTCAGGTCTGCTTCACTTCCACAGTGGACCTGCAGCAGCTTCTGGTACTGAACCCAGCTGAGTGGTACTGAGTTCTGGTCATTGTCTCTATCAGTGAGGTGCTGAATATCTGGGTCCCACCACAGTACAGGCCTGGGGGTGCCGCTGATGTACCGATACGGCAGAATGTCACTGTGGAAAGTCCTCAGCACTGCAGGGAGACTTCTGTTGAGTCCCAGCACTCTGTCCAGGTGGAAGGCGAACACCTCAAACCAGTCATCGGTGCGTTTGATCAGGGAGCAGCTGCCCCGCTGGCAGCGTTCATTATGGGTTTCTGGATGTCTTTGTCTATGCTGCGGTGAATCTCTCACTGGGTGTGGCTGCTGAGATGGAAAAATAAAGTTATATAATGCTTTTCATTCATTTTTCATTTATAAAAAAAAAACCCAAACATTTTTATTAGATAGTGATTATTCAAAATATAGTTTCAGTTCAACTTAACTTTATTTATAGATCACCTTTCATACAAACACTCAGCCCTAAGTGCTTCACAGAGGAAGATTAAAACAACATAGACAAAAAGGTAAAAACAGAAATAAACGGAATTTTGAAAGACTTGAAAAAATTGCAATAATAAAATGTTACAAATAAATAAAAGTGAAATAAATACAGTACCAAGTTATAAATGAAAAAGTATGGAAACCAATGATTAACACTAGGCCAATAATGACGAGGTACGTTTATTAAAAGCCAGGCTAAAAAAGAAAAAATATCCACGCTGCCCCAGAGACACAGTAGCTAAAGCTCGACTCGAGGTCAGCTGCAGAGGATCTGAGGGCTCATCAGCAGGATGGACTGGAGAATCTTGCAGCAGATAGAGACAATTAAGAGACTGTGCAGAGCGCCAAACCAAATCCATCTTGCAGCCGCGGCGTACCACCTCTGTCCAGGATGGCTGGGTCCATTTTTATAAAATATGCTTTGCCTGAGCAGCAGCTAAGGAGGCAAAGGTGTCATCAGCTTATCTGTTTTTCTGAGCTCTGACTTCAGGCGGTGCATATCATCCCTTAACTGTGAGTAAGTTTGAAAAGCACACACAGTCATACTATCTTACTTTAATCCAAGTATAAATCCAATACAGCCTAATCCAGAGGAAGCAACTGGGAACTGAGGAGTTAGAAAAGCTTGGCCAGCTTTACATGTTAATTATTGTGTTAACTCTGTGAAACTAAAACTGAGGTGCTCGCTAACTATCTGAGTACTGGGCCAGATATAGTTTCAGTTACTGACTGCTCACACTGGGAGCAGGGGAGTTGTTTTTGTTTGGACTCTGTTGTTTGGTTTCTTTGGGATTATTATTTCCTATTTTACTTTGAAATTACCTCATGTGTCTGATGTTTCACTTCCTGCCTTTGCGTTCCTGTTCATGTTTTGGTTTTTCCTCTGCTGTTTTTCCTGGTGTTCCACCTTCCAGTGTTTGTTTTCATCTGTCACTGTTCCTGCCAGTCATCACTGTCTACTCAGCGACTTGTACGCCTGCTCTTGTTATTAAAATATCTTCACTGTACCAGGCGCTCTTGGAGTCTGGATCTGGGTCCACCCTCCCTGAGCCATTACAGTTGAGTTCAGCTGTCTTTATCAAACATTGCTCAAACTGAAGGAAACACTGCATTTGCTGAGGATTATTCAGGTGTGGATTAATCCACATTTGGTGCTTTAGTGAACATGTGCAGCAGCAGGATGATGTATGTTGGACAAAGTCAAAGTAAAGTACACTAAAGACAGTCACCCAGTGTAACAGCATGGCTCACTGATGGATTTTTTAATGGAGCTCTGTGGCACAGAGGAATAGAGTGCTGCAGGAATGAGTCCTTTTCTTTTTTTTGGAATGGGTTTTGTTGAGAACAGGTCTGTGGCTAACACAAGCTGGAGACCTTTTCACATTTTATAAAATACATCAGTAAATACAGGACATCTATTTCCTGCCTTTCTGTCTTTAAGGAGCAGTCCTTCCTCTGTTGCTTTCCATGATGTTTCTTCCAAGTCTAAATAGAGCCTTGCCTTATAAAATACGTTCATTTACATAATGTCAAATTTCAAATGATCTCCTAAACCTATGATTAAAAATAGTCAAATAGTGTATACCTGCTGGTGTGCTGGAGGTTCCAGTGCCACTTGCAGCACCTGTCCATGTCCAGGCACCCGGGCCTTGCTGACCACCTCACCCCCAGAGAGGAGCTCCATCTTCTGGATGTCATCCTCGCTGAGCCAGGGAAGAGGCCAGAGATCTGGACTAATCCGGACCCTCCTGTGGTCAGCGTCTGGGAAGTCCTGCTCTGTAAATCTCTGACACCAGCTGCTGTCATCTTTCTTTGCCGCTGCCTCGGATTTGGACCAAGCCTTTCTACGGTCCAACGACCCAGGATTCTTTTCAGAGGGATCCTCTGAGAGATTCTTGTGTTTTTTGAGATTCCTGGAGGGCTTTTTCACAGCCAGCTGCTCTTTACTGACTTCATCAGATTTCCCAGAGTGCTTTGTTGCTTCTCTGTGTTTATCCAGAGCCTGGTGATGTGCAGCTAGCTTTGCACTTGTATGGCTGCCATGTATTTGCGTGTCAGCCTTCCTGTTTGTATGTCTGTCCCCCCATCTGCCTGCCTGCCTGTCTGCAGCTCGTCTGTCACTTATTAGGGTATCTGCTGGAGCAGGGATGTGTGCTGTGGTGGATTTGCTCCTTTCAAGATGAGTATATGTCTGTGCAGCGTGCTTTACCACAGCACTGTGGGCGCTTGGCTTAATTCTATGCTTCAGTCCTGTGTTGTTGACTATAAACTCTGGGAGACTGGGATGGTTATGAGTGGTTGGCTGCTGGATGGCGCCTGCCACCTCTTTACTTCTCGGAGCAAAGCCTCTGCCTTTGTGTTTATTTCTGTGTAAGTCTGTGAGATGTTTCTCCTGCTCTCTTTTGATGCTGTTCATGTCTTTGTCCCCAAAAGGTATGGGTAGCATTGACAGTTTCGGTGTCTCTTTTCCAGAGCTGGCTTTCCAGGCCTCACTGTGGATGTGAGCGAGTGGCTGCTGAAAGGTATCAGCTGGAGGAGGCTCCATGACCCTGGGCCTGAATCTGAACCCCCCAGCGAAGCGCAGGGCCCGGGACGGCTGCCGGTTAATGTCAGCGGGCGGCGAAGGCACGGGTAGAGTGATAGTCATCACTGAGATTGTGAACAGGAGGAGGAAGAGGGAGTACAGGAGGAGCAGCCATTGTTGACCACAGCAGAGTTTTGACCACCCTGTCCAGGCCTGCAAAGACCAAAAGGAAAAGAAAGGCAGACGAGTTAGAGGGAGACCAACAGAGCTGTGATAATGAAGTGGTAAAATAGATTTTTAAAGATAGCATTTGCTGTAAAGAGAAAGGAGTGCTCAGATTCCTATGGGGTTAACCAAAGGCTGCGCTGAGATCTCTTGGCTCCAGGCATGTGGAAAGCAAATGTGTTCATGATTCACACTCTGCGATGGGAAAGGGAGTAAAAGAAACAAACAGTGCTTTGGCGCATTATTCTGCTCTGTTCTGTGATAGCGCAGTAGTGATGTGTGACATTTGAGCACTTATTACCCAAAATGGAAATGAGAGAGAAAAGCAGGAATTTGGTGACAAAGAGGGAGAGGAGCTGAAACATCCTGTTTGTGCTGCACAAATCTGAATACATAAGCAGCAGAACATAAAGCTGGTGTCAGCTGGTTGTGTGTTTTCAGTAGCTTACAGCGGAATTAGGTTTATCCAGCTGAGACCAGTACAACTGTGGCATGGCCATAAGTCAGCGCTGCACGAAATGCACAGCAAGGGGAAAAGCCATATTTCACAAAACTGTCACTGCCCCAATACGTCTTACTGTGCACTATTATAAAAGTGATTTTGCTGTAGAAATTCAAAGTCCTGGCCCTTTATGTACCGTGGAGTCAGGCTGTGTACTACCTGACGCCCTGTGCCTTCTTTCCACTCGATGCCTTGAAGTAGAGGCAACAAAACTGGAGCTCGGTGAAAGTGACACTCAAATAATAAAACCAAAATAAAGCCTTATTGTGGAGCATTTCAGGGTTTGTGTTGGGAGAAGCCTCTGGAACGACACTCACTCTATGTGTCCAAAACAATCTGAACAGGATCTACAAATAAAATTATCCATCTATTTCTGCACGTCCTCCACAGACAGGGTGGCCCACCAGTGGAAAGGTAAACAGTAATAGAGGAAGCATTTCCCAATAATGAGGCTTCCTTTCATTCCCAAAACTGGAATCATGCCCAGTCGACATGAGCAACTGAAACATGAGCCGCGCAGTTTAAGCTCTGTCTGAATGCCCCACTTTTTAATCCTGACCTATAAGTAAAGCCAGAGGTGAAAGGCTGCAGTTTTCATTTCTCGACAGAATGACCCAGAAACCTGCAGCCTCTCCTCTCTGCCCCTGACTACGCTCTCTCTCTCTCTCTCTCTGTCCCTCCTTCCCTGCCCACCTCTCTTTTCCTTCATTTAGGTGAAGGCAGAGCGAAGGAATGTTTCAGACCCTTGAGACGTCTTCCCCATCGTAGAGCCTTTAACAACATTCCCAGATCCCTCCACCTGTGAAAGGATCCCATTATACTTCCCCTGGACTGGAATGCCCTGAACCTGGTTCCCTGTGCTGGCAGCTCAAGTCCTGAGAGAGCCCGATACATTATACACACTTATACATAAACAGCAGGCCCCAAATGTGAGACTTAGTGTATCAGTCAGACTCAAATATATATTTAACCGTTCCAGGAGCTCATTTTTTATGCTGCTGGACTTCTACTATGGATTCTACAGTGCGTTATAGAGGCCACACAATGAATACTGATCAGTCCACCGACCATGGATCAAAAGGTGCGACAGGGAGCCAGTTAATGTCACTGAATTACTGCATTTAGTCTGAGTCTTCTGTGAATCCCACTAAATAAATGTGATCATTGCTGAGAGGAGCGGCAGCCTGTGCTGACCTCTTAGTGGCTCTTTGTATTTCACACCACTGGGTTGGATTTCACAGCAGATCTGCAGGATTGCCTGCCTCTGCCTCACTCCAGTGGAATGAGCCATGAGTTACTTACTTCCATTTGTTTACCTTTATTGTAATGACATGAGAGCTGAAACAATAAGCCAATCAACAATGTTCTATTAATCATTTCCGTCATTTTTCTATAAAAAAAAAATGCCAAATGGTTCAAACTGGTTCAGGCTTCTCAAATATGATGATTTGCTAAGAGTAGTAAATGCAATTTGTCACTTTTTTGTCCAGCTGCCATATTTTTAACTACTATTATCTCTTAGATTTTTTTCTGGACAAAAAGAAACAACCCTATTCACATGTGGGCATGCACAACAGAAAGCAGCTGTATAAATACAGGCCTGTAGTGTCTGCATATAGAGTGGAATTAAATACCTTACATATTATTACATATCATTCCCAACGCACCTGCTCAAGTACAGACATGTATGTATGCACTGCTGAAGACCTTTTAAAGAGGGGGAATGAAACTAGTGAAAAGAAAACGTGAAATAAACGAGTTAATAAATACTATCTGTGGACCAATCATCAGGACATCAATATCAACAGGAACATTCATGGAGTGGAGTTTCTGGTCACGTGATTGAACCTAAGTCCAATATTCCCCCTCGTGTTAGCTCTGTTTTTGGTCTCTACCAGCTCCAACACAAGTCTGACTCATTTCACTAAACATTCAAATGATTCAACATCTCAGAAAAAAAAAACCTTGCTGTCTGGGGACTTTTACTGAAGTAAAGGGTCTGAATGCTTCTTCCACCTCTGGTCCTGACATTAGAACCACTGCTATTATCACAAAAACAAATACATGAGTCACTAAATATTAATGTGTAATCGCTTCACTCTTGTTTTCCCAGCGGTGTGCCGCCTCTTTTTTCATCCTACATCCTCCCCTGTGTTAGCGCTTGTTTGGCTGAGCACTGCTAATTAGCTTCCAGGCATGTAGAGCTTCGTGTAGCTTAGTGTGAATGTGTCAACAAGAGTGTGTGTAGTTGATACTTCAATGTCTCTCTACAGCAAACACACACAACCAGGCCATGAAAAAGATCAACAGAGGAAGACATCAACGCAGCTGGAGACACACAAAGAAACAAAGTGTACCATGTGTTTCATGTGATGTGGCTGTGCGCACTTTAAGTTTCATGTGTTTCAACTACGCTGCCATGCACGCTGACCTTTAGAATGAATACTTTGAAAGAAAACACTGTGAAACCACTTCACATAAACACCCCGGAGTGGATCTGTGGGTGAACACACGCAGCTTTTTTTTTTTTTTTTGCTGAGATAAGAACATTTCCTTTAACGACGTGGGCTTACACAAGTTTCTGTAGCATTTTGTCTTTTCTTTCAGAAGGAAAAATGACAGTGTTACTGGCAAGCAAAAGATATTTTCTACTTGTTATTGCTCCAAGGTCCAACACACACACACACACCTATATATATATATATATCAATACATGTACACATCTTTCCCTAATAACCTTGCACCCACCCCCACAGGCCAGGTGTCTGACTATCTGACAGCTCCCTACCTCCTCTTTTTTTCCTTGCCTTTCTTTTTAATATCCCTCCTTTTCCTCTCTCCAAGCTGAGGGCTGCAGGGGAGGTATGCAGCATTAGGTCGAGACACGCAACAGGTGCTGCAGCCAGCCAGCCTCCAAAGACGGAAAGGAGGGGTGAGGATGTCTGGAGGCAGAAACCTGTCTCATTACACCATTTCATCTGTGAGACCTATTATCAGAGTGTCCAAAGAGGGAGGACAAACAATGGTAGATGGAAGACCATAATGAAGTGAACATGCTCGGTTCAAAACTGTGTTCAACTCTGACAGAAAATCACTACAACAGTCCAATAACAGAGAACTTTAAGGCACTAAAACAAAGCAGATGGAGGTCTGCACATCAAGAACTGGAAACAGGCCATCAGGTTGGGAGTGCATTAGCAAACCATCTGTGCTGTTACTCAGTTAGAACAAAGATACTTAACGACTTACTAACAAGATAGAGGCTCAGTGCATTTCTATCAAAGCTGAAAAAAAGATGAGGTGAGGCATATTTGTATCTGGGTTAACTTGGTAACTGCTAGACATACAAACACACAACAAAAGCTAATTTAGACTATTAATCTGGTGTGACTACAGGGTTGGCACTTGGGTTAACACCTCGGAAGAATGTGTGAACACTCCCACGTTGGAATGGCTATGAGTGCAACGTGTTTTTCATTTCGCTCTCATTCTGCTGATGCTGCCTCAACGTAACATCAGCGTGCTAACATCTGCAAATTAGCAGCACACAAAGCAGAGCTGAGGCTGGTGGGAATGTCATTAGTTCAGTCACAAATCAAAGTGCAGAATTAACAGATTGTTTGCCTGATGATGGTTCTAGAGGAAAACTCAGGGGATTACCTGATGCATCACTGGGATTCGTCCTCTGGGCACCATGAACGTTTGTACAAAATTACAATTCATCTCTATCTGTGCAGATGTGTTAATGATACTGAAAACTGATACTGATAATAATACTGATACTAGTCTGGACCAAAGTGGTGGGCTGACTAAAAATAGTCCATGTAGAGACAAAATTTGAATCATTCAGTCGTGATCACTACAAGTCCAACAGTCCTTCATTTTCTGTCATGGTCACATGACACCTCAGAGTGTGCAGGACTGTGCTGATCAATGAGGCAGCATGTCAGGATTTTACAGAGGCAGTTTATTTATCAGTCCTGTAGTGAAAACGCTTCTGCTTTGAATGAGATGATACTCCATGACCTTTGAACACATTAGGATCATATACTGTTTAAGTTGTATGATGTTTTGTGCCACACTTTCATTTAAATGTATTGAAGAACAGAAGTAATATATTCATTTGAACAGAAATTCATACTACAAGTGTTTTAAAATTCAATCTGCAACGTCCATCTAAGAGGCAGAAACAGAAAGAAGCAAAGATATAATGTTATTTCCCAATGAGTAAATACATATTAGAGGGAAAAGAAGCTTAAACACCATATGAATGATAAGACGCTGATATCAGGGTATCAGTGAGCTGTGAGCTGATGTTACACACAGTAGTGAGAATGAGCCGGCAGTCGAGATTGATTTAACAGAGCCATCAAAGCTGGAATTATGTTTGAAAAATCTGAGGTCAGGAGGTCTCTGTCTGCACTGGTTTCAATTATCAGCAAGCAAACACACACAAGTACACACATAACATGGACTCACAAACACAGACACACGGAGACACAATCCCTGCTCAAGCAAAGAATATCTCTCCAACTGGATCAAAGAGGATTCACAGACTCAGAGAATAATCAGTTAAGAGTTTGGCTTAATTCAGTCTGAGAGACACTCATTCCCCAGAGAGAGACATCATGCGTGTGGTAATGGGCATCATCCATTCACTAACAGGCATGCTCCACGATACAGTATTTGTGTGTGTGTGTGTATGTGTGTGTGTGTGTGTGTGTGTGTAATGGAGACGGAGAAGGAACATTCACAGTTAGAGCCACGTTACACCAGAATCTCTTACAGAAACATTTTAGTCTGAAATCATTTCATTTCACTGGAATCAGTAGATTTGTTTGCAGAGATAACGTGAATTTATTCAGATCAACTTTGGTGAACTCTGACAAGAAGTTCATGGCGTTGACCAACTTTAAAGTGTCTTGACAGTACTGATTTCTGAGGGGAGAGAGAACTAGAGTCCAAAATAAAGGAAACAACAACACTACCATCACATTTCATACAACCTGCCTGGCTGTGTGAGATGCAACGCAAACTTTTTTCATGTCATCCTGAGGGGAATATGAACAGACAGTTTTTATGTCTGAATGAATGAATTTCCAACCAAATGTCAGTCCAGTTGTTGAGGCAGATCAAATATACCAACCTGCCGGTGGAGCTAGTCAAAAGGCTGCCAAAGCCATTAGGATCCATCGGCTTATGGCCATCGATACAGAACTTGAGATATTTCAGAGTGGACCAATGTGGTGGCACAACTGACCAATCAACACTGTGATCCCTAGAAGTTCACCACTAGCAAGGCTAAAAAGCCCGTTCCTCTCAGCCGTGGCCTTTTTTACACAGTAAATCAAGATTTTTCACACGTACACGCTGAGGAAAATCTTCTCCTCATGGATGAATCTGGAAACACTGATCAGTATCGGTAATGTCAACTTTCTACAGCATCACACCCTACAGACGTGTCCCAGTCTGTACGGTCTTACATGACTGTGCAGCATAAAGGAGTGATTTGATGTTCTCAGTTTGTCTGGATGAAAACACAATTTAAGTGATGATAGAGAGGACAAGGAAACAGAATGGAGAGCTGACCGTATGAGACGGAGTAACCTGCCAAACTATTTCTTACGTGCAAGAAGAGAAAGCAGAAGACGTTTATTTGTTTCCCATATGTTCTGAGTGTTAGTGTGGAGCTTTAGAACACCACCTAAACATTTTAGTGTAGATGTGTTCTCCAAAAAACAGAACACTCAGAATCTATCTGGGGAAAAAAAGAAGAAAAATAATGAACAAAAAGTCACATGCTTTTAGAAGCACAGTTTATTTTACAGCATGTCCAGTGTTTTTTTTCCTTAAGATAAATGAATTATATGAATACCTTCTGCCAATCAAGACGAAAACTAATATGACTGTGGAAGATAAGACAGAGACTGAAGAAAAGGGGGAAGAGATGAGAAGAAATAGAAGGATAGATGTTTAGACATCTAAACATCTGAGTAGGTTCAGTGGGAGAGATGGAGTGTGTGTGTGTGTGTGTGTGTGCGTGAGTGTGTGTGTGTGTGTGTGTGTGTCCCTTAGCTGTCAACAGTAGCCTTGTCAGTTGATAGCAGTCGTTAATGAAACCAGTCAGATCCTCCCTCTCTCTCTCTCTCACACACACACACACACACACACACACACACACACACACACACACACACACACACACAGAGGAGCCCAGGAGAAAGGATGTAAGCAAGATAAAAGAAATGCAAAAGCAATGCGACAATAGCAAACGGATGTAGCAGGACGCAGAATGCATTCAGCCAGAGCTCAAATCGTTTTCTGATGTGTTTGAGTCAGAGGATGATGACAACACATGAAAGATGAAAAGTAAATGAGCTGAGCCATTCACAAAGATCACAGCCGGATACCATTCAGTGTTCCTACACAGGCAAATAACAAAAGCACAGCAGCCAAAGGAAGAGGAGGTGAGGAAGACAGATACTGTCTTACTTTCTTGTAAAATGACTGTGTTTTCTATTTAGGTTTTGCAGTAAAGAGAGAAAAGGCATTAGTGCAGTGGCTGTAGGGTTTAAGCGTGGATGACACATAAAGGTAAGAATCAACCATTCATACATATTAGCACTGCTACAGAAGATTATGAATAATCTATTTCTTTGATCAGTTGATTTATCATTCAATTAAAATGGAGAAATACTGAGAAACCAAAGCTTTTTTTAAATCAGGGGTTTTCAGATGCTTCACCCCTCGTCCTCCTCCCCCTCCTCCCCCAGCCCAACAGTGGGTTTATAACTGTTATTATTATTCTCTGCCTTGTTTCGAGTTGGGGTATAATCATAATAATAATAATTAAAACTACAGTTCTTATAATCTTGAGAGGCTTTGAGGGATGTAAACAGGAAGCACAGTGTTGCCATGGAGTCAGCTACCAAGCTGTGGACGTCTTAGCTATTAGCTATTGGCAGGTCCTAGACTTTCATCAGTGTGATACTGAAGAACACTTAAAGATGACATGATTTAAGTTCTAGAGTTATACTGAGCGTCTTTCTTCTAAGCTGATTTCTGTTTATTTTTTCTGTTTATTTGCAATCAGCGTCAGAGATAATGATATTCTTGGAAGTGTCACACTGGATCTAAAAATATGTGCATCGTGTGCAGTATGGATTTCAACACAGTTTGCACATGAAAGAAGCTCAGAGTTGATAAACATGTTGATGCACATCTAGGTCAGCTTCTGTGATCACCATACACTCACAGCAGTAAGCTTTACCAGCAGGAGCTAGTCCTTTGTGGACTTATTTCCCTGGGTTTCGTCTGTCAGGCAACATAGAAGCTGGCACTAATGCTTTGGTCAGTGGTTATGATGCCTGAGAGGAAACTGGGCTGAAAAACTGCTGCTTCTCTGCACATTCTTCAGAGAGATAATTATTTCATCTATAATTTGATTTACATGTCACAATTATAATATTCTCCTGAAGAGAAGCTAAAATTGCAAATACAGTACAGTCTATCATATTAAGTAGGATTAGTGCATAAGTAATACAGTCATTTCAATGGCATTTACACCCATTAAGCTAAACTAACCAAGTCCTGACTCCATCTCCAAATGTTGAACTAGTCCTTTAAAGGTTTCAGCATTAGCTCCACTGAGCAACAGCATTAAGTCTGGATTTCTAATGTGAGTCTAAATTTTTAGACTTACTAGTTATGAAGAGCAGAATTAAATGTTTCTTTACCTTTTTCTGTATTATTCTGCAGTTACTGTGAATTTCCATTAGGTGCCATATTTAGTCTCAGTTTACTAATGGAATCATAGAATTATACAGTGACACTTTACACTGGAAATCCACTTAAGTCCTTGGACATCTATTCATGAACACAAGATCAAAAACACAATTTTTACCATCAGCGTGGCTTGTGCTGGAAAAGACACACTGCACTCCAACGTATACATACAATATACAGTATATACAGGCAGATTAATACATTATATAATTAATTACATAGCTGCAATAATATGAACCAATATAATATGAGTGCACACACGCACGCGCAGGGACTGAATGTTCATACAGCTGGGAATGATGCATGAAGAAAGTTACAGGTAATAAGTAAATGCACTGGCAGGCGAGCAGTATGAAAGCACACAGTCTGAACTCCAGCCTGTATGTTCACACTGATGTATTTTAGCAGCGTCCTGTGAATTCATATATGCCTAATGCCTCAGAAATCTTTTCTAAAGAAGAAACCTGACCCTGCTCTTCCTATAAGTGAAATGTGAGTGGCCCCTCTGTACCTGCTCTCTCTGACAGCTACTTTCTCCTCTGAGAGCATCCATTGGATCAAATGACACAGCTGAAATCTGAGATAGAATATATCTGTGTGGAAAGTTAGATGTTTCTAATGAAAAGAGGAGTCAAATTTTGATTTACTCTGCAATATTTACTCTGTGTTGAAGATCCTTCAATCTTTAAATTAGTGATCGAGCAATGAGGTCGATCTCTGGCACTTTGAGAAAGTCGGCATCGACCGATGTCTGCACTTACAAGGTCGACTAACAAAAAACATCTGCAGGCAGCTTTGTCAGTGTGGCTGCTGTGGAACCATGTTAGCGCAACACCTTGTGTCAATTTGGCCATTTGGCAATAAAGACAGTTTGAACTTTGAGTCGGTGGGTGCTGTGGAGAGTGGGAAACTCACCCATGCTGGATGTAACTTTACCTAAGAGAAAACCGTAAGACTTAAATTCCTAACTTTCAAAGCTAAATGTATTTAACTGGCCATTTTTAATAACATACAGTGTTTACTGTCTGTATAATCATATTGAACCTTCAGTGACTAGTGTTAAATATATATATTCATATAAATACACACATATATTTATATATGTATAAATATATTCTGACATACTGTAACCTGCCTTAAATACCAGTCACGTTCTGGAATAAAACAGTGTATTTAACAAAATATTACTGGGCAATATAATTCAGTATATTAGTTTGTAATATGCCTGGAACAATGGAATCATACATGACTTTTCTATTTTAAATAACAACGTGATATTATCATTATGTATCGGCCACCCTGCTCTAGAAATATCTGCATCGGCCAAAGAAAAATCCATATCAGTGGACCCCTACTTGAAATCCGCTGAACTTTCCTCACAAAAGCTGTGGAATTTATTCCCAGCAGAAACATCCAAACAACCAGTCAATGAACTCCCCATTTCAGGGCTGTTAATCACTGGTTACATACCACTTCACCACAGCTGACTCAGCTTTTTGCCCACCAGTTTCCCATTGTACTCCAAGACCTCATCAAGCCTACGGCCATTCTTTAGGTCACATGCAGTCCGTTGGGGGTGTTTCATCACATCCATAACCATACTGTAATCACAGGTCCCCACATGATTTTATAAGGTACTCTAGAAATTCAGCGCTGCACTTGAATAGAGCTTGAAAGAGACAGAAGTGTACAGGTTTACAGCCACGCTGGCAACTCTGCGAGGCTGTACTTAGGCAAAGCAGCACTATGAGCTAATTGCTAACATGCTCACAGTGAAAATGATAACATGCAGATGTTTATCAGATTTAATGTTTGTGCTTCATAGATGTTGACATTTTCACTGGATAAGTGAAAGGTTAAACCTGCTGCTGGGGCTGGAGGAAAAGTCTGTGCCACATTTCATGGAAATGCATTTAATGGTTGTTGAGATTTCTGGAGCAACAACAAACTGACTGACACAAACAGTATCATCCCCAGAGGGTGTGGTGTGGCTGAAGAAAAAAAAGAGTGGCCAAACTCACAGCAGCAGAGCACAAGATATTCTCCCTTTCATTTCCTAATATGGTTCAAGCTCTGAAAAAGCTGGATCCTACAACTCCCCTGATGCAGTTCCATGGTGTCTCTCATTAGACCGTCTAGACCTGGTACACACCCCTGTTTTTCAAACTCAACGCCCCTGGTTTGTTAAAAAAAAAAAAAAATCATGGTCTGCAGACTAAATGAACCCTAATGACATCATCAGGGATTATTTTCTCATAGCAGACAGAGCTGAGTAACACTGAGCCTCATTAGAACAATCAGCCAGTAGCACCTTTACAACAAGGCTACTGAAACGAAGCTCCATTACCTTTAATGAGAAAGCTGAAGGAGAAACCTGTCCTGCTGGGACACTGAGACCAGGAGAGGACTGCACCTTCTCTCATGTTTTCCCTTTCCTCCAACTTTTATTAGATCAGATTTCATGGTAACAAGCAGGGTGTTCTTCACACACAGAGGGGTGGTGGAGATGAACTTATCCAGGGTGAGACACAAGGCACAGGTACAGGAACAAACACGGGGAGTAGACTCAGGGATCAACACAGGTAAAGACAAGGACACAGGGAAACAACAAGACTTATAAACACAAGGCAATGGGCAACAGGTGGCGACAATCACAAAAGGAAGCAGAACAAGACCAGATACAATAGGGACTTCACAATAAAACAGAAAATACACAAACCAAAACTGAAGAGACAAAAAACAAGAACAACTTGACTTGGTCATGACACAGCATACTGAGGCCTAGAAGATTAACTCAACTGAGGTTTAATCACAGTGCAACACTTCAGGAGTGATATTTCATTCTACTCATGGATGAACAGGAATTAATATGGTAAAACAATATAATAAACTACAGTCCTACAGTCCTTACTAACAGAACACAGACATACATCTGTTATCTGTGGCCTCTCAGGTTGTGAGGGAGAGAGAGGCAGCATGGGCTGCTATGAGTGTAAAACCGAAGGAGAGAGAGAGAGACTTGCAGATCATTATGTGTTCAATTAGTGATGACTTTCCTTTGTAAAATATATTTCAGGTTGTTGAATAAAACATCAGCCTCTGCTCCATGAGCACTTTATTTTGTCTCTTCCTTCCCTTGAGGATCACAGCAACAATGTCCCCAAAAGGTCGTCACGAGAGTTCACATCCTGGCAGTAATCTTATCATCATGACACAACATCGGCCTCTTCAGGGTGGATCCACGCCTGGCCAGTGAGTTTAAAGAAAGTCTAATCAAAACCAACCTCATCTCTCAGTGGAATGGAAGAACAGGGAGTCTGTGCTCGCAACATGTTTGTCAAAGTGACTGATGAACCTGCAGAGGTGTTTAGTAACATCTTCAGCCTGTCCCTCTGAGGCTACTGCAGCTGCCTGTATGAAATCAGCCATAATCCTGCCTGTGTCCAAACAGACCAACATCAGCTGAATGACTAAAGACCAATGACACTCACACCCATCACAGCAAACCTCAAATCCACCCTGCCCCCACCCTGGACCAGCACCAGTACACCTAAAGAACAAGTAGATCCACAGAGGATGCCATCAGCATGGCTCTCCACACTGCACTGACCCACCTTGAACAGAAGGTGACATATGTGCATTCAACACTACTGTCCCCTGAAGGCTGCTTTTGTTGTAAATAATGTACAATGACAATAAAGGCATTCTATTCTATTCTATTCTGTTCTGTTCTATTAAGGCAAATCAGCTGCACTGTAATAACCAGTGCAGGCAGCTATTAAATCTTTGTGACCTTTACTAAAACACAGACACACCCAAACCAGCCCTCTGTCTTCTGTGGATTTATGTGTAGACTCATTAAAGTCATGTCCTGCTGCTTTATTTCTTTGGGGGAACATTTCTTAATTATTTCAAAATAAAACCCATCTGAATCATTTTCCATTGCCCTTGACTGTTTTCTATTTTCCAGAGGCTACCTCATAATACAATATTTACCGCAGGCAGTCTCAAAATCTCTCTTTCTGCTCAGAGTGCCAAACCAATCTCACCTTGAAATGAGAAAGCTTTGTTAAGAAGCTTTGTTGTGAGTGAACAGACTTGCTGTTTTCTTTTCCTTTGGCAAAGGAATAAAGAACGCAGTGCTTTGCGTTCCTGATCTCTGTGAGCAGAATGAAGCCCGAACACATCACCGCTCTGAAAGTAATTACTTTGGAGCACAAAAATCCGTGCTCCATGTGGCTGCGATGGGAGTGCACACATGGTCAGAGCTGTTCCCCGCTGCACATTCCATTCTCCTAAGAGGAAGGTGCTGCATGAGCGGGAGCGTTTGTTGAATGAAGTGTAAGCCCAGAGATAACCATGGCTGCTATTTCAGAATCATCATGCTGATGCACAGAAAGAAGAAAACAGAATCAATTTGGGCTGCACCCAAATTTCATCCACTTCAGCCAAAATTAAACTGTAGGTAAAAACTCATTTACCTGAGCATACAGCTGCTGGAAAAAGGAACACTATAAAATCATAACTGACTATCAGCTGTCAATAGTTACAGGCACTTGTATACATTGTACACCTCAGAGATGCGAGGTCTGTCCAGCCACTGTGATCTGATGAAAAGTTACCACAGTTCATCCTGTGGAGGACATTCGTATTTATATCACATTTCATGCCAAACCATCCAACAGACGCTGAGATATTTCACTGAATAAGTGAAGGCTTTAACCTGATGGTGGTGTCAGACAGTAAGACATCCAATGTTCTTCAGACATTTCAGTCTAAAACAAAGTGATGGACCATTTTCCCAGCATTTTTTTTCCCCTCCTACATCCAAAACAATAATTATGCTTGATTTATTTTTTTTTATTTATTTTTTGGGGGGGAGAACGTCTGTGTTTGTCAGGTTGTTGAGACAGCTGACTGTACTTTACTTTGACAACTCATTCTGTTGCATGCAGCTCTCAGACAGAGAGACAGTCAGACAGACAGACATAAGGAGAGACAGACAGAGACAGACTGAAGACCAGATGTAAGGAGAAACTCCATTGGACTGATGGACAGATGAACCAACAGTGACAGCCTTGGCAGTCACATAAAGCATACTGTACATATCTAATGAATGACAATAAACACAGCCTGTCATTTCCAGCAATGTAAAATGTATTCAGCTGATATATGTTATCATTTGAATCTGTATTTATTTCAAAGCACTGTTTGTCAAGAGACCACTGACCTGTCTGCTCCTCACACCTCTTTTCTGTTTCCTCTTTTCTCTTCTCCAATCTCTCCCCTGTATCTTTTTTTCTTCTGTCCATGTCCCCTCCATCCCGTCTTTTCACTCTCTCTGCTCTCATTCCCTCGCTCTGCTTCCTGTTACTCTGCTCTGTCCTCCTTTGACTTTGTAGTTCTTTCATTGCCACGCAACCACCTGCACACACAACCTTCACAGAATGATTTTTTATGGCGTGGCGACAAAGCTGGTTGTTTCATTTTACAAACAGGCTGTGGGGTTCTGCACACACAACAGACACACAGTACAATCTCTCTGTGACTGAGACGAAGATGAAGAAATACTGCAGAAAGAGAGAGAGAGAGAGAGAGAGAGAGTTACATTCTTTCAGTGGTGTGTTTTTACTAGTCTCTCTCTCCTTGTCTAAATGTTAAATAATAGGACGCTGAAAACCCATCAGGCATCATTAAGCAAACTGCTTTTAGGACTGTGCTGTCATAACACGTCCACTATAAAGACCAGTGCTGACTACACACACTGAGTACGCTGCTGTGTCACCACACTTATTTCAGCCTCTGTCAGTCTGTTTATTCACTGTTAACTGCTCCTGTAAATGTATTTACATCTTTTATTCACTCACTGGTTTAGTTGCTTCCATGTATTGTAAATGTCAAACAAACTCTAAGGCCAGTGGGCTTTTACAGGGCCTGTATCCACGTCAGGAAATGATCATTGTGGAGTATGTTACCTTCGTAACATATCTCTTCAGTAGCCTTGCAAATTAAAATTAAATGAGATGTTACTAGAGAATCAGAGTCAGGGGAGGAGCTTGCAGTAGTGCTACCTCAGCTACCTCAGCCATGTGACACTTGTCCTTCACCCTGCAGTGGTCCTCTGAATCTCATGAGGAAACTGCTGCTGTATGAGCTCTACTTATTTTTCCTCTGGCCTGTTCAGGCCTGACATTGACCTGGGTCTCAGGCGATCTGATCACCTGTGGACAGCTCTAAGTACGTCAGTTCACACCTGCCATTAAAATGTGCCTCCACATGCTTCTCCAGTAAAACCCGTGATCACATCTCTCTTCACCTGCTCTACATGCAAATAAACACAGATATATTTCTGTTTGCAAAAGACCAAATGTGTTGTTGCTTTTAACAATAAACACAAGTAGTTTGTGTTTTGAATGAATTCATTTACTTACTTGTGCAGAGCAAATGAAGCCGAATGGAAACAGAGTGAAGCTCAACTAACAGGCTGTGAAAACTAAAGAAACGTCAGAAGAGTGAAGGATGAATGAAGGATGATCTGCTGCCTTTTCTTCTTTACTAGTTTAAAATAGTGAGGTAGAAAAAATAATTTCATTCACTGAGCCACTCAAAGGCCACGAACAGCTAACAGCAGCTTTTAAGGTGGAATGTTTTCTTGAGCTGAC
>JBBMJY010000025.1:24462119-24497485 GCA_037833715.1 Toxotes lorentzi
GTGTGTGTGTGTGTGTGTGTGTGTGTGTGTGTGTGTGTGTGTGTGTGTGTGTGTGTGTGTGTGTGTGTGTACGGATGGTTGAGCTCAGCAGCTCAGCAGTGAGTCTCCAGCTGCTGAGCGGAGTGGAGCGCACGGCAGAGCGGACACACCAAAGCCGTCCCTCCTCCTGGACTCTCCTTTACTTTACCTTCAAACCTGAATGCCAGTCTGCGGACAGAGGACACAGAAAGATGGCGGGACAGCGCTGCTCTCTATATTCACGCGGACTTTTATCTCTCTGTTTCTTCACTGTGCTGACAGAGCGCGGGACTGCCGGTGAGTTACGCGTATCCTAAACTTTAACGGCGCTGTGCCTGTTCACAGCCATGACCTCACCACTCTCCTCACTAATGTCAGCTTCAGTGCTTTTAAACCAGACTCTGTAGTTTTAATGGGCCTGGGAAACATTCCTTCCTGCGGGTTTACGCATGGCTCTCCGGAGAGCCGAGGACAGCCAGGCGCAACAGGTGACTCATGGAGCGGACTGAGACATTGCTCAGCTATGCTGCTCACTGCTGGCTCACTATGAGATAACCTTTCACTGCAGAGAAGGACTCTCCAGTGCCCATAAGATCTGACCGGATCAGAGAATTTCATGCTTTACTGCCATGTTGTTTGGTGTGTTTATAACATACAGATCAACAGAACAAGCTTTCTGACTAGGTCACTTCTTATATGTCTTTCTAAAAGTGAAAATCAAACTTGTAGTAAATGCAAAGTCAAAAGCTTGTGATGGTGTTGAGTTGTACTGGATCCGGTGTGATTATGATGGACAGGGAGGTTGAAAGACGTGGGCATTTATCAGACAGGATTTCTAATCAAAGATACTGTTGAGTTGCATTACTGAACTTGTAGGATGTAGTGGTTTTGCTCCTGGACTCACAGAGACTAAAAGTCCAGATGGTGTCCACCTCTGCTGTGTTGATTTAGACTGTTCTGTTCTTTAAATAGTCTCCTGTTAGTCCCTCAACTTTACTGACACTGAGTGAAATATTCACAGTTCACACTTTATGTTTTAATGGCTGCATCGTTCCATGCAGGAATGGGGGACACTCTACATGTATTACACATCATTATAGACACATTTCCTAAATATTGAGCTCGATATATTGGGTATCTTTGGAAACTTTGAGATCCCCACTACAATTTGAAATAAATCTTTGTGGGTTTAAACAATGTGTTTGACTGTGCAACATGAGTTTGCACTGAATGACTCATCTCATTCCTCAGCTCCTACACGATCATAGTGTTTTTGTGATACTGTGTTCAAAGCCTTATATTGAGTTATTGGCATGGCAGTAGTCCAACTGTAATCCCATGTGTTAACAGTGACAGTTTAACAGACTTGACCACTTTCCATCTGTCACACTGTAACACCTCCCATTTCAGCAAACCAGAAAAAAAACCTTCCCCACGCTGCTTGTTGCTTGTGATAATTCATGTAACGTCCTTCTTCTCCTTCCCTTCCCTCCTCTTTGTTGCCTTCTCCCCCCTCTCTCTCTGCTGTTTGTTCCTGCCCTCCTCCCACAGTGGGGCCTATTTTCAACCTGGAAATCCCACATACCAGAAAGACTGTGTGGTCATGCTGCATTGTATGTGTCACAAATAGACACACATACACACACCAACACGCACATATGCACAAAAAACATACAAAACATACAAACTTCCACCCATATACCCCATGTGAGTCTTGGCTATTGACTTTTCCAGAGCTCCTCAGGCTGGAGGAAGCTGCTCACCACTCTCCCAGCACCGGAGCAGCTTGACATTTTGCTTGTATAAACAGCAGAGCCGGACTCTGTTGTTTTTATCTTTTCTTTCTTTGTTTGCTTTCAATTGATGTTGATAACCATCCACTCGCCGGGCTGTCACAGGAAGGTTCCTCCATCCTTCCTTTCCAGGGAATCTTCACCGTGTCAGGGCAGAGGCCATCGTGTGCTTGTGCATTTCCTAACCCCCTGTTTAGCCAAGACAGTTTCAGGAACAAAAGCTTTTTTGAAGATGGCAACCCAAAACGAAGGGTGAAAGGGAAAACAGCGGAACTTTAACTCTGAATAAATAAATATGTCCTTTTTGACACAGAGGAATTGTCTTTCGGGCGATTCATGGACTTTATCATATATCTGTGCATATATTTGAAGTTACGTTAGATGTCAGTGTGCTGAGGAGCCCTTCACACTTTGTGAAATAGTGTGTGCGTGTGTGTGTGTGTGTGTGTGTGTGTGCATGCGTGCGTGGCCCTGTGTGGCCCTACTGTGTTTACACTGACTGTACTGGGCTTAAGAGAGAAGAGGAGAAGAGAAGAGGTCGCTCACTTTAACCTCTCTGAAGCGTCTCCCTTTGATTTTTCACCATATTAGTCTACTCCCCCTCACAGTCTCCCCCCTCCACTCACTTTGCTGAATCTCCAGTCAAAGTGAATAAGGAGGGATGGAGGTGGAGGGAGAGAGGGAACCTGAGAAAGTTAAAGGAGGGAGATAAAGACAGGAGGAATGAGAGGATTAGGGTTAAGATGGAGAGAGGTGGAGTACGATGGAGTTAGAGAAGTGGGAGGATAAGTTTCAGGAGCAGAGGGAGCGAGCCCAGCTTCCTGCTGTGGCAGTTATGTGGCCCTGTGCTGCCTCTTGCCTGTTGTCTCTGCTCATTTCAGTCACTAAGAAGAAGAAGGATTCTTACTTTCAGTCTGTTTTTTTCCGTTCTGTTTCAGGGGGTTTACAGCTGTAGACTATCTATGATTCTTAAACCATAACGTCTTACACATGCAGATACCTGGAAAGACTTTCTGAAACTCAACCTACTGTTCGAAGCCTTTGAAAACTTGGTTTCAAATCTTGAATTTTTTTCAGTGACACCTTCCTACAGAATGACTACCTGATGTGCAGATTTTTCACTTTTTCCATCCTCGTTTGAGCAGTTTGGAGCAGTCTGTCCTCTATATGGGTGATAAATTGAAGTCAAGTTTCCCGTCTTCACCTTCTCTGGTCTTAAAAAGTTAAACATGGGTATTTATCAAGGTTGTCCACTGCTCTGTTTGCCAGACGGAAGCAGTTCACAGTAGTATAATTTCCCTCCTACAGTAAGAGGAGAACAAAGAAACCTCAAATGTCACGTTACAGTCCCTTCAGGAGCCGTCAAGATGGCAGTTAAAGGCAGTCCACACTTTCCGGTGATGCACTAAGGTCGTTTGTGTTTTCATAGTGTAATATCTACACGTGGACTAACAGCAGGAAAAGTGCAGCAACAATAAAAGAGAAAGTCAAAGTGCTTGAGCAGCTGGTACAGTAACCCACATAACCACCATAGACTTTCTGCAGGGGAACAATCTGCTGAAACTTGAAAGTAAAGTTGAGTGTAAAGCTGCAGCTTCTAAGCATGAGAAAATACATCTCACGCCTGTGCAATAAATACGGAGCTGGAGTCAAAACGACGTGAAACGTCTACCTTAGCACAAAGACTGGAAACGGGGACACGGCTAACCTGGCTGTCTCTGAAGTTGTTGTAGTTGTTGCTCACTATGAAATAGTTATAGCGTATAACACAGTGTCAGGATTCCTATTTCCAACCATTTCCAGTCTTATTGCTAAGCTGGGGCTCAACACATCCTCCCTCCAGTGTGTGTGTGTGTGTGTGTGTGGGAGGGAGGGCTACACACACTGTGTCCTGCAGACTCACTAGACTGCGATGGGAATGGGTTATGAAAGTGTTTTACAGTGACAGTGTTTCCTGTCAAATAAACAGCCCGACCTATGCAGACAATGATTGGGTGTCACACACACACCCATATAACCACACTCTATGGTGAATCTGATGACATGTAGGGAATGTGATGAGAATGCATGTGTGTCAAAGTCTGAAGTCCTCCTCTAGTCGGGTTTCACAGTTCAGGACTGCAGACATGCTGCCATGTCAGTTGATTTGACGATAGCACAGACGGCGCTGCATGCAGATGTTTTGTCTGTCTCTTGGATTTCAGACGTGTGAGGGCTGTTGTTGTTGTTGTTGTTGTTGTTTGCAGATGAGAGGTCCCTTTCATCATGGTGAAGCAGATACCGGCCATATCAGACATCCTCTGTCGACTCGTTTTGTAGAGAAGTCTCTGAAGTCCATAGATGTCTGAGTATGCACTTTACCTGCATCTCTGAGCCAGATGTTTATCTCAGCAGTTTACATTGAAAAGTCTGATGCTTTTCGATGTAAGCGACTGAAATTCTAATAATGTCGTAATTCCACTGATCACAGAGCGGCTCACACTAGAATAAATTCTCTAATTATTAACCCTGCAACTGTATTGTTGAAACATTTCACTTGCTGTAAGGTTTGAGTTGTCAGAAACAATCAAGATGCTGATATTAGATGAAGCTTTCAGGGTCACAATTAAACTTCTGCTTGGTGCTGTAGTAGGTATTAATGTATTTTTAGAGAATCAGCAGTAAAGTCCAGGAACACACTTCACTTTTTCAGAAACACTGAAGAGGCTGCATTCCTTTGAGCTAAACACGTGGAACAGCTGGTAGCCCGAGTGCATCAGGGACTTGATCCAGAACCTGTCTAAGCTATCCATCCCAAACAGGGCAGATTCTTGGCGATATGGATGCTTAAACTCAGACTTTCCATCAAAGAAGGTTTCTCCAGTCTGCACCTCAACTCCTGCACACTACACGAAGAGCACCTGTCCCACTCAGCAACTCAGGATTATTTGAACACATAAAGCACATGGAAAAACGTTCCTTCCCTTTCTAGATTCAACAATTGTAGTTGAAAATGCATTTTAAGCTGTGTAAACATTAATGTGGCTTGGCTGGGGTTTTTTTTTTACACGGCCTCTCCTAAGCTTGCAAGCAGTGGGGTTCGGAGTCAGAGGCAGGTCTGAACAGGTCACAGAGCAGAGGGAGATCAGAAGGGCGTAGGCGGCTCGAGTCATACTGTGGAGACTGGCAGGGATAAGATTTTACTGATTATGGAGCCAGCCCATGCAGCACGCGACCCACTGCTCCACATGCGATACCTCCCCTCCAGCTAGATATCAAACAATGTAACTGTATCCCAGGGCTGATTATTCCTTTGTTATGAAACAAAGACAAAGACAGAAATGATTGTAAACAGCTGCTGGTGACATAAAGCAGGACAGTGAATTCTGATTTCAGATATAACCTGTTAAACATGAAAAGAACATCCAGTCAGTGAGGTCATGTGGAGTCATTTCCACTTCTAAGCCTGGGTCTATGTTTATAATTAGCCACATTAGTCATATTAGTCTTTTCTCTTTTGAAGACCTTGTTAATCATTTGTCAGACGGATTTGATTTGGCATTTCACATTCATTTTGTCCATTCATCTCTTACTCCCAGAAAAAAGGATCTGTGATGCATGAATTAAAAAGAATAAGGGACTCGATTTATTGCTTCTTTCAGGAAATCTCTTTTATGTAGTCATTTTGAAGGCATGTCAAAGATTCCATAAAGTCCTGGTTGTGTATCTAATGTGGTTCGATCTAAGAAATCGTTGTAGCTTGGCACAGGCCGCCTATTGATTCAGCTGTGGCTGTCTGTCTTGGTGGTTTAGTGGTGTCTTGGCCTATTTTGGTATGGTTTGATGGTTTCCTTAGGACCCTTCCAGCACATTTGAGGTGGCTGATCCTGGCACATGCAGTGGAGTCTGCTGGAGCTGTTGATCTGGTTGTGGTTGTTTGACAGTTGTCTATCGTACCGACCTGGTTCAGTTCAGGCAGCTGATGCTTTCTTGTCGTTCCAGCCTACTGTGAGTTGTACAGTATGTAGCTCACTTCAGTTAGCTATGCAACACGTTGCAATGCAACAGGTTGCAACAGGTTGCACAACGCTGCCAACCAATCAGCAATTTAGTTAACAACTTAACAACCAGACCTGAAGACTTGGACTTGAATCAGACTATAGTCACAAAAATGACTATTTGACACACAGTTTGGACTTGTCAGTGGATCTGACTACAGTGTGTAATGTGTGATGTGAAATGTTAGGCATTTATAGTGATGAACCCTCAAAAAAAAAAAGAAAAGCATAATCAGTTCTAACTGACTGGTGGAGAGTCCCAGGTATTTAACCTCTTATCTAACCTGAGAGTCATTGAGGTCATTAGGGTCACATGAGTCATAATGTGAATGGGTGTTAAGCTGCCCAGGGAGGGATCTCAAGACCATCAGTCTTCTCTGGCCAAAATGTGAACACTGCGTGTCTCTGGTCTTTCGGGCACAGGTGGACTAATGAGTCCTGACCTGAGGAGCTGGCTCTCCTGTGTTGAGTCATGAAGTGGTTGTTCAGTGTACAGGTTCCTCACAGCACTGAAGTGCTCTGCTTGTTCTTGGAGGTTTTGTCCTTAGAGTGGACAAGAGTGTTACTGGGCTTGAAGTACACAGGGACGAGGTGTTTGTTGAAAATCCTCAGACAGAATATCCTCTGTCTGTTCTGTATCTTTTCGTGGTTTTGACGAAGGCCCAGTTTGTACACAAACTGATGTGTTTTTGCCACTTCTCCTTCCCCTCTGTTCTTGTGAGCACATTCTGGGCCTGATGATGAAGGGGTCTGATAACCTCCAGCTTGTGTTGGACTTGCTTTAGGTTGTGTGTGTCCACCCCAAGTACAAAACACCCAGGCACAACCTCACAGGACCCCACAAGAGCTTAAATATCTAATTGACTCCAGTCTAACTGACTCCAGTCAGTTTGAGGTTAAAACGTCTTCAAGAACCTCAAGCAAGTCCCACTGCCTCTGTATAGCTCTGAGAAATGACTGTTTGTTGCATCATTTCTTAATATTGAAGGAACGTTTTCTGCCTCAGATCAGAGTAAAAATGTCAGTGAACTGCTGTGTTTTCATTGTGACAACAGTGTTGTGTTTGAAACATGAAGCCAGCCTGATGGATACTTTTGCGTGTGTTCTGCAGGCATGCCCCCTTTTTACCAAATGAGTCAGCTTTGTAAGTTCTGTGACCTGGAGTCGTCCTTGTGTAGTGGCACAGGGACCTGTATGTCCAACTGCTCCATCACGTCCACCTGCGAGGAGATCAACGAGGTCTGTGTCGCTATCTGGTAGGTACCTAAGAGCAGCAAATGGCCTCCATCTCCTAAATGTGATTTCACAGGTAATGGCTCTGAAGGTATAAACTGTTTAATGGTTACACGTCTGCTTTGTCTGTCTCTCAGGAGGAAGAACGAGACAGGCTTCTCTATCGAAACTCTGTGCCACGACCCATCCAAGCCTCTGTATGGCGTCATGCTGGATGACTACAACAGCTCCACCTGTGTGATGAAGGAGAAGAACACAACCAGTGGGATGGCTCACTTCTGCTCCTGTACTGATGAGGAGTGTAACGACAAGCTGTTGTTCTCCCCTAGTGAGTACACAGAACCAGCACTCGGTGATGAGACATTCACGTCCCCGTCGTTTCGTATGATTTCGAGGCATTGACAGGCCATAGATTTCTTTTATAGCTGAGTAATTCCCTAAAATAGCTGGTTATTCTATTACATTCAGTGTGTCAGTGAGTCTTTACGTCAGCAAAAGGATATCCTGTATGTAGAAGCGAGTCAAAATAAAGTACCGTGTGTGTTAATGGTAATGAAGGAACTGTGCGACAGTGTGGGACAGTGTGGCTCATTGATGTGTTTTTAGTAACAGTGGAGCTCTGTGGCTCAGAGGAATAAGATACATGAGGTTGTGATACACTACGCTCATTGTTGATTTTGAGACCGGCAGATGATCTTGGCATTGTTTACATATCGGGTGCTGCTTATCTTATGTGACCGACCAGCTAGAAAATCAGTAGGTTATCTATTCAGACAGCTGCACAGTTTATAAGAAACTGCCAACATTTACATAACAGGACAATACATAGGTACTGCTTCCTCATATTTCACCTGTAAATCAGTAACCACGTGCTTGTGTCTGTCATTCTTTGCCTCTCCACTTACTCTGTGTCTAACCAGTTGACTGTCAGTCATTTATCAGTCATTATTCCGTTATTATTATCTCCTCCTCCCACTTCTTTGACTTTCTGTCCAACCACTGCATTTCAGAAGTTCCGGGGGGGTTTTGTTTGTTTGTTTTTTTTTGGTGGTTTTTTTGTGTGTGTGTGTGTGGGGTGGGGGTCATTATTGCCGCTAGTGTCTTGTGGAATGACTAAAAAGTGAACCGTCATCACAAACAGGAAGTGGAAATGGAGTGTTTCCATCACACGTAAATACCGTTAGGGGAATCCTCACTGTGGTCACACTCAGCTGGGTGCGTTATGTGCTGTGTGTTTGGCTACTGCCTCTCACAGCGCTGAGAAGAAAAATCAGGTGTCTGTCTCAGCCTATAAATGTGTATGTGTGCATGCATGTGTGTGTGCGTGGGGCTGTGTGGGGCTGTGTAGGCCAGCCACACTGGAGAGCTCAGACATATGGTTTCCTGTCTGTGTTGAACTCAAATCAGAAACATCTCCAGCACATGGTGAACAGGCCCTGAAGACACAGAACACCACTGTAGTGAACGACACTGAGGTGGAATCAGCCTGCTGTTATGGGGTAGCTAATTTATTCTCTTCCTATGTTACAGCGTTATTAAAGCAGTATTATTAAAACATATTTGATTCCTCCTCTTCCTGCTCCACTGAACTGTAACTTTTCATTTGCTGAACATATTTACTGAAAATAACACGAGAGGCTGAAACACTGAAAGAGACTATCCTTCAGCTGGATGAACTTATTTCAGGGGCCCTGACTGTTTTTGTACAGTGACACTTCCCTGGTCTCATCAAGCACAGTTCACACAGCAGACTACACATGGCAGTTTCACTTTATACTGAGGAGACACATCTTTTGTTTGGGAACAGACACCATGTGAAGATAATACTAACTAAAACAGTGAAGGTCTGACAATGAAAGTCCACAGGATCGGATCTACAGGACTGAGTGATGCACTCAGTTCACATTTTAGTTGCGCTGTACTAGAATCTGTGTGTGTTCATTATTTGGTGACTTTGTGTTACAAATTGAGCACAACCTTGCTGACAAGGCTTCGCTTGTCACCAGCTATAAGACAAATATGTTGGTACGAAGGTTTTTTCATTCACTGCACACAGTTTGTACACAAGCTGGAATTTTGATCTGTAGCTGATGCTGCACTTATTTGTACTACTTTATAATTCCAGTTAACAATTATTCATTAGCATGGGACAGACGTACTGTAACACGGAAACCTTGGAAGTAAAAATCTGATCACTCCATACTGAATTTGTTCAGAAAGTTCAGTCAAGGTGGTGAGATGATAACATAAAGTGAGGCAAACAGCTGTGTACAGTTTAGAGTTGTACGTAATGAGAAGTCAGCTCTCTCAACCAGTGTTGCCCTGCTAATTGATCATGAAAGGCTAATGCCACACACGGTATGATGTTAGGTAGCTGAAATAACAAAATGAAGCTTAAAAGCTGCACTGATCAATATTTTTATAATGGATCAAATGACTTTGCGTAATGTATAAGCTGTTTGTTTCTAATGACAAACCCACAGGAAAGTATCGGCCAACACTGCGGTTCCCCTCAGCTCGGTGGAGTGTTTAGCTTCTTTCAGCTTCTTGTTTTGGTTTTACAACCTGCAACTGATATATTTTCTCTCAGCGCTTGCACCAGCCTTGTTTCCAGCAGCAGCACGCAGCCAGACATTTCCCTCCAGAGCTAAAAGGAGGGTTACCATTAGACATAATTTGGTCAGGTGCCCAAAAACACAACTTCAAATGAAAGTTAATCTTGGTCTATATGTGCCAGATGTGTAAATAAAATATAAAATAGTGTGTGCTTCTGGTTGCACTTGCCCCCAAGCAAAATAATTAATCTGCCTTTAAGATGACATCTCTCATTTTTTCCCTCATATTCCGTTAGCACATAATCAGCCATATTCTCCAAGGTGCTGCCTACAACTGCCAATTGCAATTGTAATCAAATTAAGGTGACAGGGTTTTACATCTACTCTAAATGATGGAAATTCACCTTCACCAGGTAGTGCTGCAGTAACTTTATTAATTTAAATGATCACAACTAAAGCTTTATCGACTCATTTAAATGAGTCAGACAGTTCTGTACAAAGTTACTGTCACTTTGTACAGAACAGTCGGCAGTGACTGTCATGTTTAGTATGTGTATATTAATATTGATCAGATCTCTGTGGAAATATTCCAAGACTATGTTTCTTTGGTGTAGGCAAACACCCTGACTGTATTCTTGTTTTATTTAGATCCAGCATGGGCAAAACCCATGTGACACGTTTCCAAATCTAACCAAATTACTGTGGTTTTACTCCTCTTGAATCCTGATTTTGACTTCCTACACTTTTCCAGTCATTGTTCCAAGGTCATAAAAACTCATCAGAGACTGTCCCTCTCGCTCTGAGAGGCCTGGACGCTTGTGACACAGCAGACGTTTCTAATCAAGATCCTGTAAAGATGATTTGCAGCAGACTAACGCTGCCTCTTAGACAGTGTCAGTTGCACATGTGTTTTGGAGCTTGTGAGCTCGTTTCAGTGGGAAGGGAGGCACTGATAGTAAATACTGCCTTGTCGTAGTAACATGTTATTTGTTTTAGTGCTGTATTTACAGCTGTGCTATGGTGAAAGTCAGTTTTATGTGCTTGGAGGCACGCTATGTCCAGACAAAGGTAGAATTTCTGACATGTTTTGCTTTTACTCACACAGTCTATGTTTTTGCACAGATGTCGCCTGATCTCCTCCAAATCATTTCATGGGTTATTTTGGCATACCCCATGATGCATGAACTGTTCCTCACAATGTGAAGTGGGAATTTTTGATGCCAAGGGAGTGCTTCTATTTTGATGATAAAGAAGAAGAAGAGAAGGAGATAAAAATATGAAAAGGGAAAAAATGCTACGAGGAGGAGGAGAGGAAGACAGATATGGAGGAATAAAGGAAGAAGTGGCTCTGTTTATCTTCCAAGATCTGTTTTTTTTTTTAATTCTTATATTTCACAGTTCCTCCTTTACTGTGGAATCTTGGCTTGCCATCAGTGAGTGTATCAGTCATTCTGTCACACAGCAGACTGCTTTATAGTGAAATGACTCAAGCAGGCTAATTTTAAGCTGCATAAAAAGGAGGAAAAGAAGAAGGGCAGCGTAAGGTTTTCAATTCAATTCAATTTTATTTATATAGCGCCTTCCACAATCAAAATTGTCTCAAAGCGCCAGGACACATGAACACAGAGATGGGATGAGGAAGAGAGTAGATGGACTGTCAGGAACAGAGTGACAGAGATTTTGAAGGGAGGGAATTGGGACCTGGGGAGATATGAGCCGCATTCATGAAGCAGTCTGGGTTGTAAATGCAGCACTGTTACCATAACAAGTAAACACTGAGTATGATATTCAGTTTTAGTCAGTGTTACCAGCCTCCCTGTGGCTGGATTTCTCCACACTCCACCATAATATGATAGCAGGCTGGATAAAGGCAGGTTATTTATATACATTTAAGAGGGTAAACCTCCACAAGGAAAGATGGTAAACAACTTTATTGATGTTGAAGTCCTTAAATATGTGGTTTATGTACTGTGATAAAATCCATATATAATGCAAACATAGCAAAAGTTAGAGCCTGTTTTGTGCACTGAGTGGAGGTGAAGAGGAGGAAATTTCCTTTTCTGGGGACGAACCCAGCTGAAAACATAACAACTAACCTACTATTATTTAATAAAGTTGATAAGGCTAATCTGTTAGCCAACGGTTGCCTCAAGACACAATAAGGAATATTGTAAAAAACCAAGTAATTACCAAAATCTCACACCACAAAATACCTGCTGGTTTGAATGGAGATCTTTGATCCAGTCAAAATGAATAATGAAGCCTCATTAGATATGTTTTCCTGGCAAAACAGACAAACTGCCACACTCAAGGCCTGTTGGAGGAGTGTTTCATCGTCCTCAGTGTTTATAATGGCTTAAATCTATCCACCCAACACCTGTTATATAATATGAACTCATGTCTGGCTCTGTCATTTTCCAAGGAAAATAGTTTGTCTTTAATATCCCACTCACAACTTTGTTATTCACTGAACACAGTGAGAATCCAAGTAATTAGCAACTGGTTTAAACATTAAGGGCATGAGTCAGAGATGGCAGTGTTTGAAATCCCACCATTCACACTCTGAAACACACACATACACACACACACTGATGACGTACTTAATTGTAAGCCAGAGGCAAGAATCCTTCTATTAGTCCAAATGATGTGTCAAACCTCATTGAACACTTCATGAGAACACTCTGGCATCCTGATTGGAAAAGGCAGCATGAGAGTCCCATAACCAGTTTGTCTTGGCACTGTATGATTGGCTGTTTTACCTCAACTACACACACTCAAATCATAGCAGAAAGACAGCAATGAAATTAACCTAAAACCTCAAAAAAAAAAAAACTTTAAAGCATACACACAAGGACAGACACTTGGAATGGGAGAAGTAGTGTCTGACTGTCTGGAACTCTTATTTCACAACCCACTTTACTACCAAACTTTTGTTGGTTGTCTCAAATCTAAAAATCTCTGCGTGTGTTTGTGTTCAGTACTGTTTGATTCATTGCATCCGCAGCTCTGCCCAAAGTGATTTCAGAAAGATTTACTGCATGACAATCACACACAGACTTACACACACAGCTACAAAACAGCAAAATGTAGATATTATTCATTTCACTGTGAGTATTTTTACCTTGCATGATCACACAGCGCCCCAGTACACGATGGATTCAAAGGCAGTCTCTTCTTGAAAAAGACTTAATAATAGAGTTCAATATGAATCAGACATACTTTACACTTAATGCAGCAGTATAATCATATGACAGTTGTTGCTTTAGGCACAGAAATTCAAAATAGCTACAAGTATCACAGCACACATAACAAAGGTTAGGGCAAGTACTGGCATTTCAAAGATAGTCTTCAGTGTTAAATGCAATGCTTCATGGTGCCATTGCAAATTAAACCTCTAACTACACTGTTGCATCAACGCGTTTATCAAGCCACAAATAAAGTTGCTGGCAACCTAACAGCAGACTTTTGTCATCAAACAACAGCAGAAATTTATTATACACTCTTCTTCTGAAGCAACACATTATAAAGCCATGTAACAGCAGTTAAAGCATTTTGACTGGCAAGCTAATGCTAAGAGAGTTAGCTAGTTAACGCCAGTTAGACGTTCACTGACTCCATGCTTATATCTTTATAATATTACCTTCGATTTAAAGTGGTTCTGTCTTTATCTCCATCAAGGACCACAATAGGACTTTATGGTTCCTCAAATTTTGTAGACTTGTTTTTTTAATGTCTCATTTCTCTAAAGAATTCTAAGCAGCATCTGCCAGCTAATTGTTTTAACCTTAGGGTACTGGCTAAAATGTTTTAGCTAGGTGAAAAGGCGGACGCTCAGTGTATTTAACCACCAGTATTTTCAGTCTTCTGGATTGCTACAGTTATGTTGAACACAAACACACCCCCACTGCTCTGAACAACATGAATGGACATGCCCATGTCATTTCTCAGTCTGTGCTAACTCTGTATCTGCTCTAGTGGGCAGCAGTCAGAACCCAGTTGCAGGTTAAAGTAAGCATCTAGTCAAGTGCAGATCAAATGTCTGAAAGTGTGTTCTCGCTCCACCTGTTTTTATCGGGGGGTACTTACTAGCTGACTGTGAGGATCTGGGGCAGCTAAGTGTCCCAGAAAACATTGCATGCTAACCAGTGGCAATGGCAGAGATTTGGAGCCAGGGTCAAAGTTGGTGTAATTTGCACTCTAGGACTGAGTGTTTGATGTGTTAACATTTCTTTTGGAAGATGAAAGTTGGTCTCAG
This sequence comes from Toxotes lorentzi, assembly GCA_037833715.1. NCBI lineage: Eukaryota > Metazoa > Chordata > Actinopteri > Toxotidae > Toxotes > Toxotes lorentzi. The sequence continues at coordinate 24,476,011 of JBBMJY010000025.1, forward strand.
AGTTGAAATACAATATCTGTTGCTTCTTGTTTTTCTAAGAAGATGAAGATAAATACAACAGCACTGCATCTGTTCTGATATAGATATACCACCACATTTCCATAAAAATGAATATATACAAATAAAAATGAACAGGAGCAGTGGGGTTTATATTATAAGTTTTGTTGGATTTTCAATACACATTGCAGATTGGATATTAAGTGTGTCTATTTCTACATTCCAATATCTATCTATCTATCTACTATTGTCGATTACTGAAGGCTGGTTGTAGACCTTTGGTTTCAGATTATTTTTGTCACAATATAGTCAGATACAGTTGTGTTGAAGTGTAATCACTAGTCCCAAGCTGAGCTGCTGATATTAGCAAGAACACGGCTGTTCCAATTGCAAACAGTCCTCCATCCTCAGGAGTTGGGACTTGCCATGTTCAAACATCAAAGTATGGGATTCTGAACCTGGCGTATTCTGTGTTGAGAAAGGCCTGTTGTCCCTAGGGTCAGTTGAGGAAAAAAAATCAATGAAGCATTTTGATGGGAAAAACTAGAAAAAGAAAGTAAGATGGAAAGGTAAGTTGTTGGAATATTCATGAGATAGTAAAAGATCCGTAGAGGAGTAAAACAAACATTTTTTAAATTATTTTAAAATGTAACTTATCAGTTAAATGCAAAAGAAAAACATTCTTTTTACCAACTGTTTATATTTGGTTTTACATTCAATTTTATTCAGTCAGCTAACACGATTATTTATTGATGTATTCAATTATAGTTTTGACTCGTCTGATAACCTTTAATACTCTATAGCGCTCACGACCAAACTTTTCCGTATGTGGAAAATCTGACTGTGAAAGAGATGCAGGGTGGTGTGACTTCTGCAGTGGTCAGTCCTTGGTGTGAGCTTCTCCAGCCTGCTTCTGTGGCAGCTTCACTCTGGAGGCTATCATTCCCCTGAGAGACTGAGTGAGACACTCTTTGAAAAGGTGCCCCGCCAGAGCAGACCAGGTCGGGCCGGGCCAAGCCAAGGCAGACAGGCTCTCGACTGTTTTCTCTCTGCCACTGGAGCTCTGAGGGTTGGCTGCCGTTCTGTCCGGGCTGGCAGTCAGAGTCAGAGGAGGTAGTTAATGCTATAGCTCATAAAGCTGTAAAGGCTGCTCACGCTATTGCAGCTGACCACTGTAGGCCAATTGACAGAGTATAGAGCCAGCTCCCTGCTGAGATCACAAAACTTAAGATACAGACCCGTATTTGTATTTTAAAGTGATTGTTATGATGGAAAGAACAGGATTTTCAGCCCTCCGTGGAGCAGGGAACAGAATGTCATTTTCAGAGCTCAGGTTTCAAGAATGACTTCCCTGTGGTGGTTTCTCCTGTGTTGGACTATTACTGAATGAGTAGTGGGAGGAAATTGCAGCACCCAAAACACACACATTAGGCTGTGCATCTTCCAAAGACCTGACTTTACTCCACTTTCATCCATTTTAGTTACTTTCTGTGGAAATGGTTCACTTTTTTTTTTCTTCTTTTCCAAGTGGAGGGATGTATCCAAAGCATTTTTACGGGTGCTGGATAAAACAGGCAAAAATGGAATCGAGACACTTGAGCACAAACTACTGCTATATAGTAGTTTTCTAGTGTTTTATCTCACTGATGTCAGCCTTACTTTACAAGTCACTCCCCTGAAGCTGTATTAGAGCCATAGTAAGTCACCACAAACCAAATATTCCCTTGTGCTTCTAGTTCACAAACTGCATTCAACTTGTAAAACATGCGGAAGCTTTTACTGTGTAGTAGTCACCGGAAACATAATGTATTTGTGTCTGAGGTAAAAAAAAAATTGACTGTGATCGTTTATAAAAACTATAAAATCAATTAAATACAATGTGGTCATGTTGTTCATTTTTTGACAGCTGATCAGTTGTAAATATCGGAAAAATTAATGGAACAGTCAGGGACGGTCACAGTGCACTGTTAGATGAAGAGCTGCAGGCAACAAGCGCACACCTCCAGCTTCTCACTTACCTCGCACTGTGTACAACATGTTCCAGATTGCGGTTCGAATTGCCCATGCCGTGCTGGTAAAAGGCCAATTGTTGACTGATTTCTTCAGAAAAATAGCCTGAGTTTGTTTGGTTACGCTGTAAATAGAAACACCAGCTGCTCTTCTATTTTATTTCTGACAAAGTAGCTGCTAAGTGTTGCTGAAGTGCCACCAGTAATCACATCACAAAATCAGTTCTAAGTTTGTGTTGAATGAAGTTCAACTAAAAATCAGGTAAGAACCTGAAACTCTGCCTAAGCATGTAAAACTAATTGACCAACAAAAATAAAATGTGAAAAATGTTCAAGTGTAGGTTAAGACCAGCTTGTAACTTCCCAAGTAAAATCAACCGAAGATGAGCTACTGCATCAACACTTCTGTGAAGCCACAATCAGTTTTCTATGGTGGGCGGCTTTTACATGAAAGTAGCCACTTGAAAAGCTGAGTTTGCATTAACAGCCTGCTAACAGTGCTAAAATGACTGCTACTCCTGTTCTTCAACACCGCTTTGTCTCCATGTTGGTGTTTTACAGAAACCACAACATCAGCCCACCTTAGCCTCAGATAGGCAGGGAAAACCCCACCTGTTCAGGCAATCGGCACTCCTAGCTAACAGAATGGCATAAAAGCAAACAATCATGACTCATGTTGTCAGCGTTCACTTCAATCAGCACACACTTCATTATGATCTTCTTCACTGCACACTTTTATGTTTCAGTTCAAAGGCAGTCCTAATGTCATCAAGATCCCTCCAACGGTTTAGCACATATGTGGGGGAGTTTCAGAATATGCTTGTTGCTAAATACAAAAATATTTCTGGCCTGCTGTAAATGCTCTGTTCTTCCTCCATTACATTACAGTTTGTGCACACTGCATGTGTTGATCTAGTTTTTCGAATTCTTGCCTGTAATACAACATCAGTCATCTCATTTGCTTTCTTTTCTACACATTTTGTTTATCTCATTTTCCATCTTCTTTTCCAGTTGTGGATCCACCTCCGGATGATCCGTTGGTGTCTGTTCTCCTGGTGAGTCTGCTGCCCCTGCTGGTGATGGGGATTGTGGTCGCCGGAATGTTCTACTGGTACCGAATGCACAGGCGACGAATGCTCAACCAAGAATGGGAGAGCAGCATCAAGAAACGCAAGCCAAGAGTTGGTGGGCTGGACTGCAGTGACGCCTGTGCCAACATGATGGATGACGACAGGTCAGACAGCAGCTCGACCCACGCCAACAACCTGAACCACAACACTGAGCCGCTGCCTATAGAGCTGGATCTGCTGGTATACACACCTAGTGGTATTTTAGAGTTGTTTTGTGGACCTATACTGCTGTTGGGCCATTCTAACTAAAATGGTAAATCTTGATCCTCTCCCAGGTGGGCAAAGGTCGCTTTGCTCAGGTATACAAGGCTAAGCTGAAGCAGACCACCTCTGATCAGTTTGAAACTGTGGCTGTGAAGATTTTCCCCTATGAGGAGTACGCTTCCTGGAAAAACGAAAAGGACATTTTCTCCAACACAGACCTCAGACATGAGAACATCCTCCACTTCCTGACAGCTGAGGACAGGAAGGTGGAGAAGCAGTACTGGCTCATCACTGCCTTCCACCCCAGAGGAAACCTGCAGGTGAGACCACCACTATCAGGTTACTCAGCATTAGTGGGTTAGTTTGACTCCATGTTGTGAAATGCAGTTTCCATATTATAGTTTCAGTATGAATCTATTGGAAAGTCTCCAGTCATTCTCCCATTCCATTATGCTATCAAGCCCATAATCTCTGCCTTCCAGGAGTACCTAACGCGTCATGTGATCAGCTGGGAAGAGCTGCAGGTGCTGGGCAGCTCTCTGGCTCGTGGTGTTGCCCACCTCCACAGTGACCGCCTCCCCTGTGGACGCCCCAAGGTAGGGCAGTGTAAATATGTGTGGATATCTGTCACTGATTTCTGTTAACTCTAACCCTTCCTGAGAGTCTGGAGCTGCTGAATTAGTATTTAATTGATATTAACCTCAAAATAGTTTTCTTTTTTTATGTTTATATTTTTTATTTGACCATTTTAATGTTTTCATCTTGTTTATTGTTGGGTAATCTATTAAATGCCGTGTAACTGATTTTATTTAACCAAACTATAATACATGGTCTTTTTCTTCTTCTTCTTCTTCTTCTTCTTCTTCTTCTTCTTCTTTTTATCATCATCATCATCAGCAAAATGAAAGCTCCAGTGGTATCCAAAAATCATAAATTAATGGCAGCATGGTTCTTAGATTGTAACATTTGTCATTACAAACTGAATTTTTGTCTGATGGAAGTGTTAAGAAAAGGGCAGGGGGTCCCCAAAATATTACTACAAATATTCACTGTTAATCTAATGGTAATAAGAAATAGTAAATATCTTTTATCCTTTTATTGCCTACTTAAATGCTTTTATTTTTACTTCGGTTGTGCCTGCAGGTGCCCATAGTCCACCGAGACCTTAAGAGCTCCAACATCCTGGTGAAGAACGACCTGACGTGCTGCCTGTGTGACTTTGGCCTGGGACTCTGTCTGGACAGCAGCCTGTCTGTGGATGACCTCGCTAACAGTGGACAGGTCAGATGACAAACCTTTTAATCATTTTTCGTTTCTTCATTTTGTGACCTAAGAGTCTTTCTTTTTTTTGTTAGACATTCCAGGAACTGAGCTGAAAGAGCACAATTGTTCTTTCATATTGTAGCAAGTCACTTAACTTCCACCAGCGGTCTTCTAGTAACAGTGGTTACTAACCTAAGTGCATTTAACGTTGCTACAAGTTACAGGATTTGAAGAGAAAGCGTATTATGTGCTGTTATGATAACTTTCTCTGTTCTCCACCAAAACCCTGCATTACAGCAGCTTTGGTTCGGTTTTTGGTGGCCTCCTTCTATCTAAGTCCCTCTGTGTGTTTTTGTGTGTTGATGGCATACGATTTGCTGACAGAACAAATCTTACACAGACAGGCAGGCAATCAAGGGACAAAGGGAGAGGTAAAGGAGGCTTTGTTTTAAAATGCAAGCTCCTCAAGCCTCTCAGCTCATTCTCAGGATGTCAGTGGGACTTTGTCCTTCTTATTTATGATTTATGATTCACTGTCTAGAAACGCAGCAGGCGCAGGTGAGAGTTGTCCAACCGATGCATAGGTGTTGTGAAGCCAACACCTATGCACACAAACAGACACAACAAGCAGTAGAAGCAAACATAACAAAAAGCAGGCAGTGACCTGGCTTAAACACATCTTCCCACAGGTTTTCCCACACGAGATGGTTGGTTCCTGTTCTGTCTATTCAAATCTTCAAATTATGATTCCTGGTGGTCACAATGTGTTCCGTTTACAAAGGGAAGCTGGAAATTCCCAGCTGGTTGGTTGTAATTATAACTCCTGAGTGTATTCATGTGGTCCAGCTTGGAAAAATCTGTGAAGAAACATGGACAGCCACAGAATTTTCTTTGTCCTGCATAAAAAACATGTTTCTCATGCAACAGAAGATATCGCGTCAGCAGTATTTTGCAAACATCCAGCAAGCTTGTCTGACTTGTGTGTGTTTAACCAATAAGGTATTTTGATAGATCTGAAGTCACGCAATACTAAAAACCACGGTTAGTTTCCTATTCTCCTAATTCTGAAACGAGTCATTCACTCACAGTTTTCCTTGTTGGATGCTGATAGGAGGCTGCATCAGGCACAGTTACGCAAATTAATACAGATTTCTGCAAAAACATAAATCATTAAAAGGCACAGATCTATTCTCTGCAGCATTGTGCTGCACCATCAGCTGTTTCCTGTTTGACTTGACTTGACAAAATCAAAAACGGCCACTTCATCATCTTCATGACTTCAGCATAGTGACTCGTGACTTCAGTTGGACTAAAACCTTTTGACTTGGAATTACTTAATACTGACTCCGAGCTCAAAGAGAGGGGCAATGTGGTGGATTTGATGTGATTACTGTCATCACATCATCAAAGTTGTAGTGAATTGCCATGCTGTCAGTTGTAACTGCAAGTAGTTTTAAATTCAACAGTGTTTATTGTAATTTGGTTGAGGCATCATGTAAATGAAAACAGTCTGTGGAGGGGTGTGGTAAACCTGTCTGGCTGGAGGAGCATGCCCTGGTACTTATTGCTTTTCACTTGGGACTTAACTTGGACTTTAATATATCTGAACTGAGACTTAACTTGGGTCTTGTTGGTCTTGACTGTGGACCCACTGGCCTTAGGTTGGGCCATGACTTTGGAACCTCTTGGTCGTGATTTGGAAGTTATTGGTCTGAAGTTGGGGCTTGTCTTGAGACCAGCTGATCTTGATTTGGGACTTTATATAAAACAAACTTTGCATTAGTAGGGACTTGACTTACCTACTTCGGGTTCAGAACACATGATTTTTTTTCCCCACCTCTGGTAGTGTAGAACTCAAGATTTTACAAGGTACTCATCTGGACACTGCAACACAATAGCAACATGGAAACCCTTCATATGTTTTATTACACATCAGACAGATGGATAACTAGAAAAGGCTAGTTAGACTACATGTTACACATGTAGTCTTGACCAATATTTCATCCACATATGAATGAGCCCATAAGTAGATTGTTGAAACAACACTATAAGCTACAAGTCAGATAATGGGAGAAAGTAAACATCACATCCCTAGGTGTGGTGGTGGTGGTGTGATAGAGTGACAGTGACATGCTGTTATTTCTTGCCTACCTAATTACAGAAAAAAAACTGCTGCATTCCTGTGCTAAGTGTATGTGTGGCTACATGTGTGTTAACCCTTTCTGCTGTCTCTGTACTACAGGTGGGGACAGCACGTTATATGGCTCCAGAGGTGCTGGAGGCCCGACTCAATCTGGAGAACATTGAGTCCTTCAAACAGACTGACATTTACTCCATGGCCCTGGTTCTGTGGGAGATTACATCGAGGTGTGAAGCTATTGGAGGTCAGACCACACGCACACATACACACACATATTCAGTAATTACCTGATTTAGGCTGTGGGAGGTCTGATGACATGTAGCACATGGATACACACTTAAATGGATAACAAAGCAAATCCTGCTGAGTGAAGTGTCTCCCTTCAGTGCTTCTTCAGAAGCTATGACTCCCCCAGATTCATGGACACGCACTGACAAGGCAACAACATCATGATGGGATCCATAGTCGTAGCTGAAGCGACACAAACATTATAAAATAAAATGCCATGAAACATGAACACAAACACAGCATCCAAAACCCAGCAGATTTAAAACTAGCAAGAGCTGTTGTTGTTGTTTTTACAAAAGTACAGTGACAGAAGAGAGGACCTTACGTTTGTAGCTAAGCTAAACAGGATCATAGAATTACCTGGCATCCACCAAATACATCCACCCTGCTAGCAAACTTCTGTTTTTCTGGTCTTTGTGGCTATAAAACCTGTTATACGGACAAATACCATGATATGGAGCAAACAGTAAGACTACAAGTAAATGTAACTATTGTTAGCTAGTTTGTGAGTTAGCAAACTGTTCGTACAGTTGCAGCTGCAAAGCTAACATGATTTTACGGTGCTCAATCAATCACTTTTCCCTTCTCTACTCAGTTTGTCTGCCACAAACAGTGAGCTGATTGTCATTAGGATTTGATAAACCTCATGATGAAGGCCATGGAGTTTAAGAAATAACTAAATTAGGAATATGTTTGACATATTTCTACCATAAGTTGTAAGTCCATTGCTTAGATAATAAAAATGAGGAATAATATGATGGATCTTAAAGGGAAAAACATGCTGATGTTTTACATTTAGTTACAACAAACACAATAAACCCTAAAAGCATGAACAATCATAGGCATCCAGCTCAGAAAGAAATAGATCACAGACAGCTCTATATGCCAGATATAGAAATACACTATGTGGGTTACATCAGTTATGCAACTCCACTTCGTCAGGACCATTTCTAGTTTCTGAATTTTCATTAAAATATTTTCTCTCAGATTTTAAGAAGCACTTTCATTCAGAGACTTCTCAGAGTCAAAGTTCTGTCACATTCCCTCCGTGTAATGCTCTATGTTTGTATGTATTTGTTTGTGCATGCTGTATTGAGAGTCCATATACACCTACTGTACTAACAGTGTGCACCTAGTGTATGTCTGTAAGTGTTTGTGACCTACATAGTGCAGACAGTAGGTTCAGGCTACTGTTTCTTATTACACAGTGAGTGAGAGCTTGTGTGTCAGCAGGGAGGCTGAGGATCTCTGTCTGTCGGACTGCACCTCGACCTGAACTCCAGGTCGGCAGCAGGAATCTAAAGAATGTTTGATATGTGACGGAGACAATTCGGACTCTGCTGTTGCCCTTCTTTGGGCAGGAAATCACTGAGAGAGATCTGGATTGGACACTGTACCTGTTTCACTGGCTGTGCGTATGTGTGCGTATGTGTGCGAGTGTGTGAGTTTTCACCTTCAGACTGACGTGATTAACAGCTGTGATTGACTCGAGCTGGTGTATGTTAACAGTTAACTTTAATATTATCTTGAAATCATCTGGAAGTAATGAAAGCGGACAGAATAAAGCGCGCGTCAACGTGTGACGCCTATTACTTTCTTATCAGTGAAATTACAGCTGTCTTCATTGATTCAAGGAGGATTCCATTCTCAAATCTGTAAGCACGGGCATAAAATCCTGCTGAGGAAGTTCTACAGAACATCCATCCAAGCCTCGAGTTGATCCACTTAATTGCTTGCAGCACCTCTTCCAAAGTAAATGGAGAGTTCAACTGTTCCTTATAATCTTCAGAGACTGAAGGCACAGATACCTTTTCTAAGAACAAGAATGAACGAAGAGTTTATTGTTTGTTGCATTTCAGTTGGCCTATCATGTTCTCTATACATTTTATTGTGCAATCGGCGCGTTCTTAGGCTTATTACCATATTCATGATAAAGCTGTCTGATAAAACAGGAAAGTTTTTGCCATGTTTGAATACGATTGAGACTAGCAGTTAACTTCCTCAGATTTTCCTCTGTGGGCGACTGTTTGTGAGATTGCTCCAGAATAATGAGCTCCCTTTTAAGTTGTTCAGTTGGTTTGGCGACAGTCTTTTTCCATGCAGATGTGTATGAGATCAGATGATCACAGCTGCATCCCAAATCATTGCAGGAGTAACAGGAGAAGCTGCACTGTACAGTCCATCCACCAGTCTATCAGATATAGGCTGATATATATATTTAATATAGGTTTAAATTAGGTTTAATAGTCATCACAGAGGCTAGAAATGACTAAACTAAAAATTGTATAATTCTAAGGATTAGCACAAATAAATAGATTCAAACCTGTCCTACCTAATCTCTCTTGAGATTTGATGTGTTAATGCCCAAAAACCTGTGGCTCCAACAGCAGTCTGAGTTGAGTGCTAGATCCTTATGGACTTATATAATATAAAATATCAAAATCTGGCCCTGATCTGAACACAGGTTAAGGACCAAACAAAGTGATGATCAGATATGAAGCATCCCTCCACATACATGAAAACAAGAGCTTAAGAATGTCTGTTATGTCCCTAACCTGCAAGTTGTTATCCGTAGATACACTGGGGCACCATGTCATACACAAGTCCAGAGGGGGGCATCTGCCTCCAGCTCTCTCTTTGAGACTGAACACCTGAATATTCTCCCACAGTTTTCTAGATCATCGGTCATAGCTTCCAGATACGCAATGCGCTTTATAGTCAAGGTGAATGCTGACTTGGTTCTGTCTAGCTTTTGGAGACCTTATTTTGATGTGGTCAATCAGATTATATAAAGCATAACATCAGGATCTTTCAACTCGAAAAACCAGTGTCTTGACCCTCAAACAACCTTTTGAACTGAACAAAATGTCCACATTTTCCAAAAAGTCCTCAGTCTTTCAAAACTCAAATTGCACACAAAGATAGACGTACACACACAAACTTCTCGGTTTCTTCCTGTCTCCTCTGCTGAGAGTAGAAAGGGAGTTGCTGCAATCCACCTCCTTCCCTAGTGGGTTTTTCTAGAGTCTGAGACATTTAGAACTAGACAGTCACATTCCAACATGCGTGTGTTTGTCTTTGTGTGTGTGTGTTACATAGAGACAGAGGGAGATGGAGGTACTAGACAGATGCACTCATATAGCCCTGTTTCTATGTCTCAATCTGGAAATGTGTGTGTGTGTGTGTGTGTGTGTTTTCCTCTGTCTCCACTCCAACAACAGGGGACAGAATGGTGGATAGAAATACAACCCTGTGCTGCTGTTGTTGTTGTGGTCAGTAATAGTACATTCTCTGTGTCTCTGAGCGTTTTATTTACATATCCTGAATTAGCCTGTAGGGCGCGGCAGGTCCTGCATGTTCTCTCTGAGCTGAGCTGAACTGAGGGTTATGCAGGGTAATGGAGCGGGGAAGGGTTTGCACTGTGCCAAGCAAAAGCCTTGTGGTCCATGAAGGGAGACTGCTATTGGCAACAGCTGGTGAGGGGGGGTGATGGTTAAACCCCCTTGGGGCAAAGGCTTAGGGACGGACGGCATTTTATGGGCAAAAAAAACCCAAAAACATTTATTTGTTTTACAGTAACAACATGCAGTTTGGCACAACAGTTAACCTCATACCCAAAATGCACTAATGCAACAGGGCACAACTCTAGAATACTGACGGAAGGAAACATCACTCAGAACACACAGACCTCAAAACAACACAAGTGCTATTACAACATGAGTCACTAGTGTCTTTGAACCGAGAAAGAAAAGTTTCATTACGACAAAAAGAAACACACCAGTTTATTGAATGGTGCTGCTGTGCAGGAAATGTAACAGCGACTAATCAGAGACCCTGCTATATGCTTCAGTTGGCTTTTTTTACATACAGTAAACCCAAGTCCACAAAATGAAACTAAAGTAATTTCAGCTGTGCAGAACAAAACTACACATCCACTATACACACCTGTATAGGATAGTTACAGATATAGAAGTACAACAGTGTTAGTAAACAGTGTCTTCTGCATCAGCGAGATGTTCTCATCGACATCATACAGTCTGCCCTGTCTTACAAAGGAACACAGTCTGACAGATACAAACAGGAAACCAGGCAAATGTGACCAGACAAGCATTCAGATACCGAGTTTGATGGTTTGATAACTGATTGCTTATCGGTTGTCTTTGATGGTGACATACAGATGGAAATGGTAGAGTTACAGAGTAATTTTCAGGCCCAGACACGCATTGGAAAGAGATTCACCTGCTTACAGCAAAGGCGTTTTCCCTCTCTCATTTTAGCCTCTTAAACCCCAGTCAAAACACCACCAGTGGTACCGACATTTAACTTTCACAGCACCCTAATGTGCTAGCTGCAAACCTGCCACAGGAATTCAACCCACAACTTTCTCTGGAGATGGGTGGGTGTTTTGGATGGAGGGAAGATTTTGTTTTGACCAGCGTGTGGTTTATTAGAGGCTACACAGGTTCATTTCTTGTGATGTCGTTTATTTTACAGCGATGTGGGAGCAGTGTCATGTGATATGACTTTTGAGAAACTCTTTGAACACCAGATATGAGCTGTGTTTCCCTTAAGATAGCTGATCCCAGACAGTGTAGCCAGCCACAGAGGTTTGTGCTAACCTCCGGGCCACAGAGGTTTCAGACAGATAATCTAAAAAGGAAACTGTCGTAAACCACTTTCCACAGTCTTAGATTGGATATACCAGGATTTTAACAAAGGGCCCCAGACAGCGAGGGAAAAGTGAGGCTGAGGCTCTGGTAGCAGTCTCTTGTGAAATCTGTTCTCAAACCACGGATGAAATTCTTCTCATAGCTTTCAAATGTCCAGAGAAGGAAAGCAGGCCGCACCTCTCATATAAGACTGCAGTGATAGTGTTTGTCTGTCTGCTTCTCTAATGTCCCAGATCTGATTCCTACAACCAGAATATGAGAGCCAAATGGACATCACAGCATGAAATGATATGATTTCCACTCAGACATGTCTTGATGTTTAAAAAAGCACTTCACCTGTTTTTCTTTCTCTTTTCAACTTTCTTGTTTTGGGTCAGCTCACTCGCTGCTGTTCTGTGTTTCAGCTGTATCCAGTCCAGGAAAATGTGTGGTATTTATACCAGCTCCGCTGCAGGAGATCTAAACAGCAGTGAGCTCAGGACAATACCAGCCATGGCATGAATAAGTTCCAGGGGAATGGGCCGGGTCCAGCTGGGTCCTGTTTTAAAACACTAAAAAGGGGGGGAAGTTCCACATGTCAAAAACAGGAAGTGTGAGCCTGTAGAGTCAGCTTCTCTGCACACAGTCTCAATCCCAGCCCTCCAGCTTCCTGTCCGGGGGTTCCACTCCAACCTTCCCACTTCCTGTGTTTGAGGACACAGCAGCAGAGACCACAGGGACCTGATTTGTATGAGACTACTGGGGCTTTTCCTAGATTTCATCATACCATCCTGCTAATTAACAAGAACAATATAAAGCATTTCAACTGGAGGCTGGCACAGAGGCAGATTATGGACAGATGGGAATTTTGAAGACTGTGGAGAAAACAATCTCACCAAAAGGCCCATTTAGCAGCTGCTTTTGATCATATCACACAATCATCCACAAGTGGAGTTTGCCCAGTTGTCTTGGAATTGTAGGTTGATACACAGATGATCTTAAAGTGGTCAGATTTACAACTGAGAGCTACTACAACAAAAGGTTTTTAACAATAAACTTTGAACATCAGTCTGAATTCAGAAAATTCAGAATTTCTTTATCAATGAATGTGTTAGTAAAACTCTTCATGTGGGTGAGAAGACAGTTTGAAGGACTGGAACACTTCACATGCCCAGAGAAAATCTCAAACGCTGCCAAATCTAACACACCTAAGAGAGCAGACATAGAGAATGACCGTCAGTGTGTGACAGGTTGTAAATGAGGCTGTAGAAGCTGTTAAATGTAAGAAGCTAAGGTACATAAAACTTGCTTCATCTCACTTTTGTTAAATATTTGCAAATCATTTTCTGGCTCAGATGGGTAAACAACGATGACCGTACCATGAAGCAACTAAGTGTCTCATTTCACAGCAACTGTGATGTCCTGTGAGAGCCTGCTCTTTGGGGCTGGAGACTGACTGCAGCTGTTGTGAGTTCGGTTTCATGAGGTCTGGACCAAGTCCCAGAACTTTGTTGTTCATTTTTCATGGTTTTGACGTTATGCTTTGGGTTTTCTCTCTCTCTCTCTCTCTCTCTCTCTCTCTCTCTCTGCTAGTTCTTCAACATGAAAAAGTTAAAAAAAAAAAAAAAAGGCAGATTGTGAGTTTGGTGTTCTGTGCAGACTGAGGTTGTGAGTAACTGCTTGTTAGAGGAAGCCGATTGGTTGTTTTTAGAAATGATCATCGCTGAAGTGCCAAAACGAGCGTTTTCCTTCCTATGGAGACATCGTAAAAACCATTTTATTTCCCTCTGTCAGCATTACCGGTGCCAGTTTACAGAGCTGACAGCTCGGGTGAAAACGATAGCTCTGTGGTTTGGGGAGGAATGACCTCATACAAGTTTGCTTTTACACTTTCTAATCACATTAACTCCACAGGCCACCTGTTTCACCCTGTCACATTTTTTATGCTTACATTTTTCACTCTGTCATGAACGCTGCCGTGAAATGTGTGCTTGTTTTGTGTTCGTGTTGAACTTGGCCAGCTCTTTTACATCTTGTTGTTACCACAGACTTGCCTGGAAGTGTTGTAAGTGACTGAAACGTGATGCCACAGACAACATGACAGCAAGAAAAGATTTTTTTTTCTTCATTTGAGGTTCAGATGATGATTTGTATTTGGTTGTGTTTGTGTTTGCAGAGGTGAAGGACTATGAGCCTGCATATGGCTCTAAAGTGCGAGAGCACCCCTGTGTGGAGAGCATGAAGGACAATGTGCTGAGGGACAGAGGAAGACCTGAGATCCCCGACACCTGGCTCAGGCATCAGGTCAGACACACACTAACTTTGTGTAGAAGAAAGTTTTACACATACTTATTTGACATATTTTTTTTCTAGTTGCTAACTGTCTGTCAGGTTAATCAGACCTTTTTTTCCTGAAAACAAATGATCAAATGAAGCTAACAATCAAAACAAAGAGCTAAAAGAGGCTAAAATCTGTGTAGAGGTCATCATTACAAGTCAGTTTATCTATTGTTTACACTTAAAAATGTTGATTAGTGCAACATGAAATACCTCAGTTATAGTCAGTGTTAGAATGGGTGCTGCATGCTCTGAGTCTCATATTGCTGCTCTTCCTCTCATTACAGGGCGTGGCAGTGATCTGCGCCACCATAAAGGAATGCTGGGACCACGACCCGGAGGCCCGACTCACCGCCCACTGCGTTGCCGAGCGCATCTCTGAGATGGAGGACGAGATGGACAAACTTTCCAGCCGCAGCTCCTCGGCGGAGAAGATCCCTGAGGAGCTGAAGATCCCGATAGAGGTGGAGATCCCGGAGAAAGAGGTGAAAATCACAGAAATACAGGAAATCATTGCCGTGGACTGCTCCGTGAGCGACGAGAAGTGAGCAGAAGCTCTACATCCTCATGGAGGTTCTTCAACGACAGCACTTATTCTACTTTGATGGAAACTCTCACACGTGATATTCAGGAGCTGAGCTCTTGCAGGACTTTGAGCCAGGTTGAGTTGAGTCACAGCATCATGTCTGATCCTAAGCCAAAGATAAACTCTGGGTGATGCTTTTGGACTTCACTGCTTCCAAAAACGTAATAGCTCGCCTTAATCAGCTGAAAAAAAGCTAAAGAGCCAAAAAGCCAGAGTTAACTGGAAACTTCCAAAGATGTGTTTGAGCATGGAGACAGTATTTTTGAAGAGTCAGACAGTTGTCGCTCTGAGCGAAAAGGTCACTCTCTGCATGAGAAATCAACAGAGCAATAATTTGCACAAAGTGCCTTTGTGTGTCTGACTTTGAGCCAAAACGTCAGAGATGTCGCCTTAACACTAATAACGCTGTGGACTCCATCCTCACCAGCAGGAAATTAAAGGAGTGTGTGTGTGTGTGTGTGTGTGTCTGTGAAGGAGAGTGTGCGTGCGCTTGTGTGTGTGACAGAGTCGTCTTTACCCAGCTATACTTAAACCTTGTTTGCCAGATAAACAAGCACAATGTACATACTGACAATAACTGTACATAAAGACAAATCAAAAGGGAATGTAACTGTTCTACTTACCTTTGAATGCAGAGATTTAAAGACTTAATAGAGATGTATTTTATAAAAGATTGTGTATGTTTTCTGTCTATAGCAACAGGAAACTGAGTGTGCCAAAGATCCTTTCCTGCTGCTTTACATACAGTATGTGTCATATGTAAAATACTGTAAATCTTTTATGAATTAAAGACATTTCTGTATACTGAGAGTCTGTACTGTAGTCTGTGTTATGTCACATTTGATATGATGCTACATAATTTGCAGTCACTTTTCATTCATTGAATTGGTTTTGTCTGATTGTGATTTTCTAGTTCTATTTTTGTTTTGGTTGTTGGTTTTGCCCTGAGCTACTATGAACCACCAATCTGGCTTTAACTTGTCCTTCAGTGTCCAGCCGCTCTTTGTCCCTCTGCTGTTCATTTGTTCAGTCCCTGTCTGCTCAGTCCTCAGCTCATTTTACTTCTCCCTCCTTATTTCAAATCTATTTCAGCCTCTTCTCCGTCCTTTTTGAGCATCTTATCCCTTCATCCCATTCCAGATTCCTCTGCCTCCTGTAGTCCTCTCTGGCCTCTGTAGGACAGCCATAGGAAGTGCACCACCCCAGTCTGGTGTCCACACACTGGAAATGATGGAAGACTTGTGCACTGGCAAGAAATAACACTTTATTTTAAGTTGCTGTGCAGGGTGAAGAAGGAATACTACAGAAGTAATACACTGCAGCGGTCTAACAAGCATCTTTTTCATGTTTTTACGTGTTTGGAAGCGTAATGTGATCCCTTATAGACACATTTTATGATCCTGAGTATCATGATACCCTTTCCAGACCCTCTAGAGTTCCTACATGGTCTCGTGGCTAAAAACAGAACCATTTCATAGCACCAGAATAGGAATATCGTGAGATTTGGGGTTTTCATGGAAACACCACATGTAGAGCATGTAGAATTTTTGGTACTGAATACTGTTCTCTTATGGCTACTCTCTGGCTCCAGGAACAACTCACCGGTAAGTCTGTTAGGACAGATGAGGAGGAAGGCCACAAGTTTTTAACAGGAAACTGTTTGGCATGGTTTCTAACAAAGACAAGCTAAATACTAACTCATATATATATACTCTCAAAATCCACCACTAGAATAATAAATTAACCATTACTGGAACACCAACACAGTCCTACAGGAAATGAATCTGTTTGCTAGAAAACCATCAAACAAACCTACATTGTCACATACACAGTCTAAAGTTTGAAGCATGGGGCCCAGCCGGGATTCACTGTTCAGAGAGAGTGCTCCAGGTGAGCTGACTTCCTGTATAGATTCTGTAGGTGGAGCCACAGGAAGGCCAGGTGAGGGTAGGAGGGGATTCTCTACAAAGTAACTGGGTTAAAGTCACTGCGATCTCTCTTCACTAAAATACACTTTAACACTGGAGCGTTATTTGAAACCCTCACCCACCTAGTACACACACACACGCACACACACACAGGTGATTTCAATTGTTAGTGCTGATCAGACCTTCTCCCAGGACAGTGTGGGGGTGTACAGACTGCTTGATAGCTTTGATAGGTTCTTTTTCTCTCCATATTTTAATATGCATCGATATATAAGACACAACATTAAGAGGCTTCTTACATGTCACTGCAGTCTCAGTTTCAGCCTGCTGAATTTGAAAAATAATCCAAATAATAAATGGGAGTATTTTCTTCTCAGTAAATAAATCTGTGCTGTGGGATTTGAACAGGTATTAAGTCAAGTCTTCAGGGAACAAGGTCAGTTTTGAGCTGTCTGAGGAGAGCAGTTGTGGAAAAAGGTGGTTGTCAATCAAAAATGGTGGTCCTAGACCACAGTGTCAGGACACGTCCACTGATGCACATTTGGCCATTTGTTTTGCTGCATGTTCAAATGTAAATGTATGACATGTATTCGTCACACAATCTGACACGCCTCAGATAGATCATACAGTCTGATGCAGATGACATCCAAGATTTTATTAGACACATCTCAGTGTGACACCTAACACAATCACTGTTGTATAAAGGCAACTTTAAGTCAGTCAGGCCTCTAGTCCTGAATTTTGTGACAGGATTGTGAAGTATGATTTGAGGCTAAGTCTCAGGTCTACAGCTCATGGTCACATGTATGTGTGACAGGGCAAAGATCTTATGGTGAGACCAGTTTCATTCTGTGTGTGGACAAAAGTGTGTCATGATGCACTTGATGCACAGCTGGTTTCACCATCAGAGAAGACCCACGTCTCACGTCTTCTTTCCTCAGATACATTTTCCTCACATACTTTTTACCCTGTGCAGTCAGGATCAATTGAGCTAACTAACTCTTTTAATTGTGTGCTGTGTAGCATGGAAATGTTTGTAGTGGACTGAGAGAGAGGTGCAGACATTCCTCTGCAGACCAGAGTTTCTACCAGAGAAATGTAATGACAGGCCTGCTGAGCCCACGGAGCAGCTCTGGTAGGGGAACAGGGGACAGAGGGTACCACATCACATGTGGTCTCACACACACACACACACACACACACACACAGACACACACACTCACACACACACACGCCCTCTCTGGCTCTGTCTTGTTCTTTCCATCTTAAAGGCTCAGTTCTCCTCATGGCAGCCTTTGTGGGTGTGTTCCTGGCATCACTGACTCTCTTTAAGGGCAAACATCCCGTGTCCAGAATTAACTCCTGGGCCTCTTTTTCATTCTTTTCCAGGCCTCAGCAGTGAACTGTGTTGTATGTACTCGAGAGCCCGGTCTCTGTGTCCGTACCACCAGACTGGATCAGTCAGCCTTCGATAGTCAGTGTGTTTGCAGACGACTTCCAGGTGTGATGCACCTGTCCTGCTCAGATAGTGGAAATGGTATTACGGCTTCATTTTTCCACCCTGTGTTTACCAAACATAACACTGTGATTCACAGCAGATTTTATGTCTCCCTTTCAGGTGTAATCACTGAAATTACTGCCAAGCTAAATTTCACTGCAGTTTGCAGGGAAACACATGTTCTCTGTTCTCAAATGACTTCCAAAAGTTTTCCAATACCTCATGGCCAGGGGGCAAAGTGACCTGGAACAATCCAGAGCGGCGTTCCAGTACCTTTGATCAGTTAGTAAATAAATCTGATTGGCAGGCGAGTTTGTTCTTTGTGTGTTGCAGCCTGATGCTCCCTCCAGCTGAGGGCCCTGCCCCCACACTCAGCACACATCCTGTTCCCATTGTCATCCACAGTCAGACCAGCCACCGGGTACACCTGGACAAATCCCACCGGGCCACTGCATTGGTGAGCTGGTGGACCACACACACACACACACACACACACACACACACACAGATGAATAGTCCTTTTTGCTTAGGAAGGTTCTTACATAGTGAAATGAGCCAGAAGTATCTCAGTGGCAGCCATGATGAGAGCTGGATGAAAGGAGCTTCAGTGCCTCCGTTCTTATCTCCTTTAGCAGAGAAGCATTCCTTGCAGCAGCCACATTTAAAGTCACACACCGCTGTAGTTTCACCACGTCCGACCCATGTGAATGTAGAAACAACAGAGCAACTATTTTATGCTTCATATGCAAATACAAATGTAATCAAATGAAATAAAATACTACATACATAAATAAATGCTGTTTCACAAACTGAATGTGACCCACATATACAGAGAAAACAGCCTTTATCAGGTGGTGTGAATTGGACAGGAAACCTTCTTGCAGGCCTGCAGCACTGAGTTTGTCATGTGCTATAAATAAAGTCTTGTGTGAGTCAAATTCTCTTGTCCTTGTGAATTTTTCTTCACATATTTCTTTGACTTCATGAAGTCTTGGACGAGTGGTTAGGACAGAATTTCTTTCTTTTTTTTTTTTACTTTTCCACTTCAACCTGGATCTTAGTGTTTCTCTGCCTGTTAAATCTAACTCCTGCTCAGGGCTGTTAATGTAGAGAGAAAGAACACGTCTGCCCTCTGGTGGAACGAAACACAACCAAGAGTCAGACTTTTGACTAATATCCTTCTTTACATCACACACTGATATTCTGTGATAAGTACTGTAATTTCAGTCTGCAGCTGTTTGAAACACAGATAATTTAATGTTAGGACAGTACACTGGACAGGCATGGACATGAACTGGACACAGACTGATTACAGATTACTGCACACATCATGGGTTCACATATGTGTGATATGTGGAGCTGCAGGAGGGCAGAGCTGCAGAGACACTCAGCTGCTGTCAGTTCACAGTCCACATTTACAGCTCGTTCACAGGCCAGGAGTTTGTACACAGTTTACTCAGTATATAGTACACTGTATACAGTGCTCCATAGCTGACTACCATTTTACAAGAGGCCCCAAAAAATTTACAAGCAACATTACATTTTTGTGTCTTTGGAGCAGGATCTATAAAAGTAAATAAAGACAGTAAAATCTTAAGTCTAAGTAAAATGTCCACCATGGCCACAGTCCTATCTGGACCTGACCCGTCCTGAGATCCTGATTGAATTTTAACAAAACTGTAAACAAGATAGAGAGAAAACACTGAAAGGAAAGACTGCACAGAAAAAAGGATGTGTTTTATGGGCAGCAACACTGCAAATGTCAAAGAGCAACTGAACTCACTGTTAGAGGTTCACACATTAGAAGATGGTGAACTGTGGCCATGAAGGGATGAACATGGTCAGCAACAATACTCAGACAGACTGTGACATTCAGACCATGATGCCCCACTCCATCACATCATCACACCATCACACCACCACCAGCCTGGACTGTTGACACAAGGCAGGTTGGGTCCATGGATTCATGACCCTACCATCTGCAGCCTCAGCAGTTTCAGCCCATTTAGGTAGAGACCTCTGTCAATAGAGAAATACCTGAACAACATCAAAGCTTGACAAACAGAAAACAAACAAACAGCCTCCAACCACAAACTACAGTCAGAAACCTCCGAGACAGATATCTAAAAACAAAACGTGATGTGTGCTCACATAGCACAAAAGGTCATTTGTGAAGTGGGCCTTTAAAAGTACATAAGTTCCTCCTTGGTTGAGGTCAGACAATCTAATCAGTCCATAAATACGTGGATGGAACTTGCAGAAGCCTGCACTTGTATGTCGTAGCAGAGTGAGCTACAAATATGTGTGTGCATGTGTGTCTAAATATATTTCTATAAGCTGATATAAGCAGGTTTTTCTGTATGTTTAGGCATCTGTGTGCGTGTGTATGTGTGTACAGCTTTGTGAGTGTGCGTCTGGAGTTTTTATCCGTCTCCTGATAGGATTAAATCAGCCGATGCCCTTTTGAACTTGCATGTTTTGTGCCGTTCTCCGTGCACGCCGCAAAATTAGGTCTTAAGCCCAGACCGCCTTTTAAATCTCTAACGCTCTGCCAATGCAATGAGCTTCCTCACAGAACAGCAGCTGGTGTCATCGCCCATGTCTCATCTGCACCCACCAGACACCTACAGGCCCCCCACAATACCCGCGATCATGCTGAGAGGAAGGTGACGTCGTTGTAGGTATCGAAAGAGGCAAAAACAGCCACCGTGCCATCTGTGTCCTTAAATCTAGTTCAAGAGGGAGAATGTGGGGCGGCGCGAGGAGCGGATGGAAATGAAAGGACATGAGGAAGAGATGGGGGAAAAAAAAAAAAGTCAAACATTCTCCGCATGCTGAGCGTTCAAATCCTGCAGCGCTTTATTAGTGAAATACAAGGTTTACTGGACACACACATTAGCTGCCGCTCCATACAAGTGAAGGGAGGAACTTCAATGCCACACAGAGTGGAATCAAACGTCAGGGGGGACATCACCACAGACCAAATGTAATTCAAAAATACTCCAATTTACCTCATAGTATCAATTAAGGAGCTCAACTATATGCTAAATTTAAGCTATGCTTGTTTAAGGATCGTGTTACCAACTGCACACTTAAAAGGAGAATTCCGGTTTATTGCTGCTTAGGTCTTATTTTCTCTCCTGTTGGTAATAATAACATGCTACTCACTCAATGAAAGGGTAAGCCTGGAGTTATTCTATATTTTCCTACTGTCACCAAATCCCTCCAAAAGATGGCTGATGTGTTAGCATTAGTCCACCTCTCAATCTATTCTGACATCCCTACACTGTGTGTGACTTCCGACTAAAACCTTTACAAAGACCTCACAAATGAATAAAATAACAAAAAAAAAAAAATATATATATATATATATATATATATATATATATATATATATATATATTCAAAAGTGGAATAATAAGCTTCCAGGAATGTATAACACTGAT
>JBBMJY010000025.1:24521847-24543114 GCA_037833715.1 Toxotes lorentzi
GGGCAAGTAATTTAATGTTAGCAGACACTGAAACATGACACAGGTTCCTGCTCTTTGCCCTCATCTGATCATATCGCCTCTTGTCGGGTTTTGTTCCTTTCTGTTTTTTTCTCCTTTTTGGCTGTTTCTCAACCACTTCTCCTTCTTAATGATTTTGTGTCTCACTTCATCTTCCTTCCCCTGTCCTGTGGGCAAGCGTGAATTCCTCCTGTTGTTGATTGGCTGAGACAGTGCTGTGTTGACTTGGTCCAAGCCTCTTAGTTTAATGCCCATTTACAGAGCCAGGGCTGTGAAGGAACTTGGTTTAATATGGGAACTGAAATAGGCCCTGTTAAAACTGTAGTGCAAAAGAAATGAATAATACTGACATAGTTTTGTTTGTTCTGTGGGAAATGTCCTGTACACATTTTCTTTGAAATGAAACCATGACTTTGAGGTTAATAGTTCCTGTTTAATTTGAGGGTGTTTGCATCCACAGATTAACAGCATGTAGCTTTCGTTTTTACCTGTACACGTACTTGTCCGATTTTAGTCAATAATTTGATTAATTAAGACAAACTCAAGGCATCATGTGTAATATCTGGTGTCATAGCCTTACCTGCATGTAATCAGTTACTCGTTACACATTGAAAAGTAATACCATTAGTTAACCTTTTAAACATTGCATTGCATTACTTGTTTACTTTCATTACTCAGTTGTCCATCAAATGTGCCTTCAAACAGTCCAAGCCCTCCACGCCCACACATCATAGCTTTTGTATTTAACACATGTAAATATAGACAACAAGATTTTGCAGGTTAACATGCAGGCAGCCTTACAATTAGGAGGGATTTAGTGGCATCAAGCAGAAAGCGTAGCCTGGGTGTCTGCACACAGCTCTCTAGAAGTCCCGACCTCAGAGCTTCAAAGAAAAGCTCACTGCCAAAAGTGTGGCTAACAGTTGCCACGTCAGCCAGCCAAGAACACACACAATTTAAATAACTTTGGGATTACCTAGAGCTGCCTTTCTCTTCTTTAGGTAGAGGCTACCCACCTCTCTCCAGCCTGCCCTCTGAACTCAGAGAGACCAGACTGATATCCACCCCCAAATGTCAAAGTAATGGAGTGTTACAGGGATTAGTAACTGCAATCTAATTACTGAATTTAAATTGTAATGCCTTAAATTTCTCATTACTGAAAAAAGTAGTCATATTACTATTAACAGTTACTAAGTAACACATTACCAGGTAATCCATTACTGCTCAACACTGCTTATCAGTCACTGACTATGTCTATAATCCATCTATAATCCATGATAGACTAAGTCTACGATCCACAGACATCAGTGGGTGCTTGAACGGTTTAACACGCTAAAGGTCTGCCAGATTCAAAATGTTCCACAGAACCCAAAACAGTCATTAAGAACCATTTTTATTTGCAGTGAGGGCCTTGCAAGTTCCAAAGCAATGACGTGACATACGCAAGACTGAACGTGATTGACCAGCATCATGTTGATAGATGAGGTAATTAAAGTTAAATGAGGTAATTGGAGTTAGTGAACTCCATTTTTAATCTAACATTAGCTGTTGGCTCTGGAGGGAAGTGGCAGAGGAGGACCTGATAAAAGTCACAAGGGAGCAAAGATATCACATCCTTTGGATTTCCCTTCATATAGAAATCAGTTTTCAGGCTGATGTAGGCAACTGAGAATTTCATGTTTTAAGAAAACGGAGCCATATTGGTTTTGTGTCTGATCTAGAGTTATCTGTCAAAAATCAAGTACTGAAATCAAAAATCAGGAGTAGGCCAACCCTAACCCTCCACTTAAATTGCTATATTCAAGAACTGAATTCTTATAATTTAAAAATTGTATTTTGTCTCCACTGTTAATGTGTAGAATGAGACTGAAGTGACTTTGAACTGAACTTTGTATAGTTTTGTGGTGAGTCAATAAAGCTTGGTTGAGCTGTGTCATGGCATTTGGCATTACTCTGATGTAAGCATTAGTCTCATGGACATTTAACAAATCTATACATATTGATCTGCAGGTGGGTTCAGTGGATTTCCGCAGGCAGCTGACTCTCTCTGCAGGCGAAAGCCGTTGGGTTTCTCTACCATGTGAATCTGAACTGCAGGATCAGTTTGTTTCTGCAAACTCAGCTGTTCGAATCTCATCTAGTGCTGAAATCTCCGTGGTCTCGTTCAATCGTCGCCACGCCACAGGAGATGGCACAGTAGTGTCTCCAAAAGAACAGCTGGGGACTGAATACTTTGTCTACACACCCTCAGGAGGCATTAAGAGCATGGACAAGCTACTGGCTATCGTTAACGGTAATAGCCATAACCAGATCACCATTATACCTGGTGCTGATGTGTTGCTAAGAGGTCAAAATAGGTGGCAGCGTGGGAAGGCAGTCACCTTTACCCTGGTACCATATGCATCCTACCTTGTACGAAGTCACACAACTTTGACAGGCACAACCATTCGATCCCAGCAGCCTGTAGCTGTCTTAGCAGGCCACCAGTGTCTGGCATTGGGTGTTAAATGTGAACATGTGTACGAACAGCTCCCTCCTGTGGCAAGCCTGGGTAAACAGTACCTGGTACCCACGACTGGCACCTGCAAGACCTCAAACTGGGCAGTAATCATAGCTGCTGAGGACAACACTGAGGTGACACTGCACAAGGGCCTACACTCACACAAAGAGTTGAGTTAAATATGAATTCATCATAAGATACTGTTGAAGTTATTATGGTGTGTCTCATTGTCTGCCAGTCTGTTTATCCACCCATCCGTCTATTCATCTAACCTTGTGTTATCAATGTGCTTTCATTGGCGCAGTGCTCTGAGCTCTCAGTCCTTTTTTTCCAGAATATATTGCAAAATATAAAGGCATGGATCATTTATCTGAGTTTATTCAGACATATAATTTAAACATGGGGGAAAAAATTGTAAGGTGGCTCCTAAGGACAAAACACATACAAAAATAAAAGTAGACTATGGAAAATGCAAAATTGCTACAAAGTGTAGCACACATACAAAGGTGAAAACACAAATACCATAGTGAAACAGACATTAGGAAAACATGCAAACCCAAAACAAGAAACTGCAACAGCCGCAAGTGTAAATACACAAACAAAAGGAAAAAGCACTCCTTCACCTCACAGTGGCAAAGACACACTACTGGCAATCAGCAACATCAAGTCTTATGGAAACTTTTCATCCTGTCATTATTGGAACAGATACAGTATATATATTCTAATGTTTATTCTCTGTAAACTTGAACAAAGTCCTGAAGTTTCCAACAGATATCAGCCCTTTAGAGCCGAGGCTAACCTGAGAATGTCACTGAAACTCTTAGAAAACGGCTTTTCTGCTCACATTGTCCACATGACCTGAAAATGGCATTTCATTGGTCAGAAATCTCTGTGGGCTGGCGATGTCATGATCTCCTAACATATGTGGCCACCTGTTTTCACATGATCAAAATCACTGATCAAAAATTTGATCATCTCCATGACAATGAGAAAACTGAAAAAAGTAAGAGGCCCTTTAATTTCAGTGTCAAAGAGTTATCTAATATGTTCCCTCTTGGACTGGCTATAGTATAATATGCATGTCAATATGTTATATTCCAGTTTAACTATATTACTATGTACTGTGAATGAAACTATCAAAATATGTTTTCCTCAGTTCATCTAAACTTCACGTATCTAACGTATGTAAATATATTTACACTTACACCAACAGGAAGCTGAGGGCAGCTGGGGACGTCGCCTTGCAGAAAATGATCTTCAGGCATCCACTGGTTGTCGAGAGCGACAAGAAAGTAATGGTGTTGCTTCTCAGCAACAATAAACCAAATGATCCTTTCCTAATAACACTCACCCCTACATGCCAGCTTGCCACTGATTGGACGGTGGAGACAGTCGACGGGCTCCAAAGTACGGTTGCTATTTTGTCAGAGACAGAGGGCTCAGGCAGTGTGAAGGTGTGCCTGAAGGGACACTGCTTCTCACCTAGGTGGAGTACCTTCTTGTCAGATAAGCGCTGGGTGTGGTCTAATGTAGCTGTGGGGGAACAGCAGAGTCATGTGACCGTGGAAGGTGATGCGCGGATGGCAGTCTACGTGTACGGTGGGAAATACCGGCATGCGTATGGAACTGCTGGAATTTGCTCTGAAGGTAAACAGATGAGGCATGGTGCTGACGTGACAACTAAAGCCATACATTCAGTGGTGGTGCTACATGTGTACATCTGTGCAGGGTGTGTTTGCATTTCCTGCAGGTGCCCCTCCACCTACACCCCCCAAGGATCCCTGTGAAGAGGTGAAGTGTCGAGTGAAGGAACGTTGTGAGAAAGGAGCCTGCGTCCATGTTTCCACAGCAACCTGCCGTGTAATGGGCGACCCCCACTACTTGACGTTTGATGGCCAGCGCTACGACTTCCAGGTAAGGTTTGGACAGCCTGACCAGTCATCACCAGCCGTTCCAACAGAGCAGTGGTTCCCAGCTGCCTTCTGTGTTCAGGGACATGCTGATATACAAATTAGGAATTCAATTCAATTTTTCAATTCAATTTTATTTAAATAGCGCCTTCCACAATCAAAATTGTCTCAAAGCGCTTCACAGAGACCCAGAGTCTGACCCCAGAGCAAGCACTTAGGGCAACAGTGGCAAGGAAAAACTCCCTTTTCCTCCACAGCTGTGGAATATGGTCTCATCCAGTTGTGTTGAAAAGCTGCCTTGGTTACCTCAGCTCCGGAGCTGGTACCCAGCTGCTCATCCCGATTGGCTGATCAAATCTGACTATAAATGGAGGAATCAATGTCTGTCTTTCTTTCTGTCTTTGTGTCCTTTGATTTTCTAGACAACTGCTCATCTGATCAACTTCAAACTTTACGGTTCAACATTCACATTTTTCCACTGTGAATGTTTTTGGATGAGCGGTTCTCCAGAAACATTGAATGAGATATATTAAACAACAGTCCGTTCTGACTTTGGCGACGCATCCACATAACCGATGTCACTGACTACAACAACAGCATGTCTGATGGCTGATTGTTTCAAAAACAATCCTCTCCTCAAAAGTGGGAGAAATGTAACCTTTGATTTTGCTTGTCTGATGATTTTCAGGGTTCCTGCACCTACATTGTGACAACAGTTGCAAAGGTGGCAGCCAACCTTGTGCCTTTCACTGTGACAACCAAGAATGACCACCGAGGTAACCGTCAAGTTTCCTTTGTGAGGACTGTAACTGTCAGTGTTCACAAGCAGACAGTTATCATTGGCAGACACAGAGGACGAGTACAGGTAACAGGTTCCCTAATCTGCTGTCTACTCTATCTACTGTAACAAGCAGTGAATGTAACAATCCATGCAAAAGGTTCAAATACAGAAACAGTGACAAATATGAAGACGCATGTTGTAATTATCATTCAATAATATTCATGCAAACGTAACTTCTTTAGTCAGATACTGAAAACCCTTCAATACATAAGTTCATTTCGATATTTCATTCTATATTACTCTAAATTCCAATGTTCCAGGTCTGGATTTTTGATGTTTGATCAAAATGTTTGATCATGCCTGGGCCATTTACATATTAGACATAGATCAAGTCAGAGTCTCATGTCTCCAAAGCAACATCTGGATAAGCCAGAGTGGTTTGTGAAACAGGTGCTGTGGACAGATGAAGCTCAAACTGAGCTCTTTGACCACAAGCACCAAAGGTGTGGTTGGAGAAAAAAAAAAAGGAGCAGAATACTTTTTCAGCTGTTCAGCATAGGGGTGGAAACATTTTCTACTGGAGGCACAGGGGCTGAGGTTACTTCTTTTCACTCCAAAAAATCTGCCAAATGTGTTCTTCACCCAGGGGTGCCCAACAGTTTGCACAGAATATATGAGTTTGACTTGCCTGTGAGGTAACTCATGCACAGAGCAAGAAAGCAGCCTGAGGAAAGGAGGGACTGTAAGTCCAGCAGACAGTCTTTTCAGAGCCAGGAGAGCCAGATGTTACAGCACAAACTCAAATCCCTATTTAACACCTGGCTCTTTCCTTTGGAAGTCAAGTGAATGAGGCTGATGTTGCAGACACTGACCTGAACATGCTGCAGAGTAATGGTGACAGGTCACAGTGACCATGCTATTCACCACAGTGAATGTGACTGGACATACAGCTAATAGCCAA
Source organism: Toxotes lorentzi (assembly GCA_037833715.1). Taxonomy (NCBI): domain Eukaryota; kingdom Metazoa; phylum Chordata; class Actinopteri; family Toxotidae; genus Toxotes; species Toxotes lorentzi. Next base: position 24,528,018 of record JBBMJY010000025.1, read on the forward strand.
CTAGCCGGTGAAGACGAGTGAAGCAGCTGATGCTGATTAGCTAATGCAACCACAGCTTTATAGCTCTGCCTGAATACCATGGACCACCTTCTTTCTAACAACCTGACCCTGTGCACATTTACAGTACACTTACAGTTTTCATCAGTGTTCATATGCAATGTTAAAGATGTACAACTAATTATTGTTCTGCTGTCACTGATAGGTGAATGGAGAACTTCAGCACCTGCCCGTCAGCTTGTTGTCAGGCCAGGTCTCTATAAGGCAGAGTGGAATCTATGCTGTTCTCAAAACTGACTTTGGCCTGACTGTAAAATATGACTGGAACATGAGGCTGTACATCACGGTGCCGTCCTCCTACTATGAACACTTAGGCGGCCTCTGTGGAAACTTCAATGGAGACAAGAAAGACGACCTACCTGAAACAGGTGAGGAGGGGACATAAAGGTATAATAGGAGGAAACATAGTTGGGTGTTGGGTGTAACTGGAAATCAGAGATCACTTGATTTGAATGATTTCCTTCATTTAGTCACTGTGCCCTTCATCCAGCCTGGGCTTCAACATTAAGGTACGCTTCATTATGTAACAAGTAAAACCACCATGACATTTGTCCCCCGCCTCTGACCAGTTCAACATCATAGAGCATGCAACAGAAAACAGTAAATATCCAGAAGAAGAGAGGGACGTGGCCCCTCACTGAGCCAAGGCAGAACAAAGAAAGCTGCTGCAGGAGATGCTACATCTGTTTAAGGGGTAAAGGGTTAGAGGCCATTGTGTCCCAGAGGACACACAAGCAAATGTGTGTCAGTGATTTCTCTCGAGTGTTTAAATGTTTAATTGGTGTGCAGTGCCAGGCAGCATGGAGGTCGTGGTAGAGGGAGTGTCCAACAATCTGCTGCATCCAGGGAATTAAGCTGTCATTCATGAGAGGTGAACATGACCTTGCCACTGGATGTGGACCTTTAACAGCCCAGACAGAGTGATAGATGGAATAGAATTATCTCTTATGAGTTTATTCTCTCTACCTCTGAGAGTATTTAGCCTTTGGCTGTTAAGGACAATCTTGGATATATTAAAACACTCACTCTGTGAGTATGTTACCTATGCACGGGAAAAATGAATAGTTTCTGTCTGCTGCTTACTTTAGTACAGTTAGATTAGAGACCAACTCTGAAACTGCTTCTTCACCTTCTTTCCTCCTGGGAGTCCTTTAAAGACAGACTTTAAAGGACAAATAACATTCTTTTCAAAGATAGGGAGTTTAGAAAAGGAGTGCTTTAGAACAGGATCAGAGAGACTTCATGAAGCATGACTGTGTTTTTCGGAAGGCCTGTGGGCGTGATGGTCGCAGTGCTGTGTCAGAAATACTAGAAATCATTTCAGGGAGTAGAGTTTGCAGAAAGCTAATCACCAAAGCTGCTCTGTCACAGGGCCCACAGTCTGGACACTGATCCATGAGGCTGTTCAACCCTTGAATCAGAAGAACACCAGGATGTAGAAATGCTTCAAGAGGGTATTGAGCAGCACGGCTTTTCACTAAGGCAGCATGTAGGAAACAGTAAGGAAGGTTCTCAACTCAGAGCTCAAACAGCAGCCAATACATGATGATGATGGTCTGCAAACTATCATGTGTGAAGTCTAATCCATCCTCAGTTACAGATTTATCAGATATTAACACATATCCATCCTTATGATGCCACTCTATTCAGGAAAGACAAATGGTTGTCTTGATAGTGAACAGGAGGAGTAGCTCTCAGTTAATGAGTCTGAGGAGTGACACAGTTTGTTGACAGAGACGATTCAAGGATTCAAAGAGTGTGTGCTAAAATGACTTTCAAATAACCCTAAATGCTAAATTGCTCACATGTTTTGTGACTCTGATTCACGAATATGTTTTCACTTTTTGTTTCTTGCAGGTTCCCGTATCTCTGCTGTGCTGGAGATGATCCAGCAGTGGAAGGTGAAAGACTCTGATCTGTTCTGTCATGATAACTGTGCTGGTAACTGTCCCCAGTGCTCACCACAGCAGCAGGCCCACTACAGCCAACCCACACTCTGTGGGATTCTCACAAAGGCAGATGGGCCATTTTCAGCCTGCCACAAAAGTGTTGACCCATCTATATACCTGGATAACTGTGTCTATGATACCTGTGTCAACAAAGGTGAGCCGAGGAGACAGTTTTCTGTTCCTTTACAGAAACTTACTCTACTTACTTTTAACATCTTTTGCAGGATTGCTATTAATCATTTTTCAGCAGTTGTACTATGATCAACTACATTACAGTCCAATACTACTGCATGTACACATATCAAACAGATATATGAATATACACAATTCAAATATGTAACATAGTTCTATAAACATTTAGATGAATATCCTTAAAAAGTTTTTGAATATTTCTTTGTCCCCTATTGTTTAGATCTGTATTTTCTAGCTACCTTTTCCTGCATTCACTTATATGTTTTCTAAATCGAACACATGAACCCAGTACTCCCACCACTACAGTGTCTACAGGATCTCTGATAACCCCACGTAGCTTATATTTCATCAGCCACAGGTTCACAGACCTGGCCATGCCAAGCAATATTTCCACAAGTGGTGTCATTGCCACTGGCCCAAGATGAAGCACAGTGCTATTAGTGGTGAAGTGGATTGGAAAATGTAGTGGATCAATCTGCTCACACAGAAAATGTGATTTCATCACATTATTGCAATGCATTTTAACAGTGGTTCAAGCTGAGAGCAGGAGCAGTTCTATTGTCTTTAAACCACAGGGGCCAGTCTGAGGCCAGCTGTTATTTTACAGGGGCCACTTAAATCCATTCAGAAACTATATCTAAAAGCTTCTGTTCACATAAACATGTACCAGTGCTTTTATCAATTACATGACTTTCTCACTCTTATCTATATTTATAACATACCAAATAACCTACAAGACCTAGGAAATTCTAATTCTGTTTATTACTAATACAGCACAAAACACAAATGAAGAAATTCTCATAGGTAACTAGTGGATCTTCTGCTCTGGCTCATTCACAAATCACACATTAACTGGTCACTGAAGAAACCACTGTTCAGCGTCTTTGAGTACCCGGAAAAGCGCTATACAAATTTGATGTATTATTATTATCAAACACTGGAGAAACACCAAATGAATCTAAGCCATGCAGCTCCATCTGTGCGATGACACACGTCATATCATGCTGCCTGGACACTGAAGCTGTTGTGTTGTAATGTTGTAATGTGCCTGCAACAACAACTCCAATGTCCAGGTAAACACTCTACAAAACACCACCTCTTTTCTTTGTGTTTTTGTGTTCTTGGTAAGGAATTTTTACACACATTGTTCCCAATGTGTGTAAAAAAGAACTTATTTGACTCACTTTGTTTCACATAAAAGTCTGTTCTTTGTTTTTCAGGGAGATGAAGTAAAGTCTCAGGACATCGTGTCAGGACAGACGCTGTAATCTTAGGAGTTCCTGTAAATAATCATGTGTCAATGTGTCTGTGTGTTTCTACAGGTGCAAAACAGGTTCTCTGTGATAACCTGAAGAGTTATAATGATGCCTGTCAGACAGAGACAGTGAAAGTCAACCCTCAGTGGAGAATGATTACCAAATGTTGTAAGTCACTCTGCAAAAACATTATTCATATGAGTCTGCCTAGCATCTGCATCTGTACAACAGAAGACAACAAGCAGAGAGCAAGCAAGAGAGAGAAAGCAGATCTGTCCATCTGAAGCTTTTAGCATAAGTCAAGTCAAGTCAGCTTTATTTCTATGATGTCGAATCATCATAACAGAAGTTATTTTCTTTTTAGATTTATTGGACTGGTATTAGTTCTCACAGATAGGAATGATGAGCTCAAAACATAATTATGATGATCTCCGCTCTCCTCTCTCCAGTCCCCTCCTGTCCAGCAGGTAGCCACTATGAGGCATGTGGTTCAGCCTGCCCTGCTTCCTGTGCGTCCCTGGACAGTGAAGAGCAATGTAAAGAACCCTGTGTGGAGGGATGCCAGTGCAATAAAGGACTGGTGCTCAGTGGAGACAGGTAGCATAGCAATGGTGCTGCTACTACTAATATGAAAACTAGTTTGGTGTTTGGTTAAACATGCTCTGATATGTAGTATATGTGCTGAAATGTGAGTCTGGTTCAGACTCTAAGGTTCTGAAGCAGTGGAAATGCTCATGTATAACACAACAGGAGTGTATTACACTCATGTTCTGTACATTTTAGCCTCCAAAGTGATTTCTGATCTTGCATTCTGTTGTTCCATATTTTCAGACAGGGAGAAAACTCCAGCAGTAGGCACAGCCACTGACCACAGCTAAGCTACAGCTACAGCTGGGGCTGTGATGCTATGGTTAATGCCACAACTGCTGTTTCTACAGCCATTGCTGTGGCTGTGGCTAAGGTTGAGGCTGCTCTTTAAGACAGTGGGTGCAGTGCTTTATCAGATATGATAGGTGTGTTTATCATACACCAGAGGAGTTGAGGAGTAGATCAACACAACCATGGACACACACACACGTCCTCCCACATGGTGTTTTCACCCATGAAAAATTTTTCAATAACAGAAATGACTATAAAAACTAATCTAAAAAATTTCTGGACAAGAGCAGAAGTCATGAGCAGGTAAAGGAACTGGCTAAACCACAAAAGAGAAGAGCACAGTCTTAGCCATCTGTGTCACGTGTGTAATGTGCTGCACTTTAAATAGTTAATAATTCTGTGTGTGTTTGTGTTTCAGATGTGTTCCTAAGTCTAGCTGTGGATGTCAGTATCAGGGCAGATATTACCCATCAGCCACCGCCGCTTTCTGGGGTGATAACACTTGCACCACCAAGTGTCAGTGCCTTAATGGGCAAACCAAGGTTGGTGTGTGTGTATGTCCCATGTTTCAACACGCTGTGTGCAATGAGATGTGAGCCATCACCTTTCTGGATGTGTGGTCGTGCGTCACTGTCACACAGCCCACAGAACACTGTGTGGAAAAAATGAATAGAAATGTGTGTGATGATTGCTGACATGGCTGTGGACAGGTTGGCACACTGATTCATGTGCTGTGGTATTTCCCCATCAGTGCTGTGTTACTGAAAAGAAGTGATCAGTGTGTTGTCAGCTGTTTAATCCCTGTCTGCTCAGCTATGTTTATACTGGGTTTGAGGACTCATAGTTCACCATAGAATTATGTGAACATTGATAATGTTTTCTATACTATAGAGCCCTCTTCTTCTTCTTCTTCTTCTTCTTCTTCTTCTTCGTCTCATTTTTAATTTAAGTTTTTGATGTTTATAATTTCTCTTTCACTTTGTATTTGTCTGTCTCTATTATAATGAATAAACTGTAAATAAAATGACTGTAGAGCAGAAAGATAAAGAGCAGTTTAGACACATGCTGTCAACAGTCATTTTTTTTTCTTGATATTTATATCATATGAGTGATCTGATTTTCTGTTCTGTTCTCTTCTCTCCTGGTGAAGTGCAAACCATTTACCTGTAAGAAGAATGAGCACTGTGTCTTGAAGGATGGGGTCAGGGACTGCTACTCAGAATCCTATGCAACATGCCAGGGCGCAGGAGACCCCCACTACAGAAGCTTTGACAATCACCGGTTTGATTTCCAGGGCACTTGCATCTATGTTCTGTCTCAGCACATCACCAAGGGATCAGACCAGGGCCTGGTGCCATTCCAGGTGCTGGTCCAGAATGAGAACCGAGGCCGTAACAAGGCTGTGTCCTACACCAAGTCTGTCTCACTCAGTGTATTCGGTAACCTCACAGTCAGCATGAGTCGTGCCGGCCCGGGGAAAATTCTGGTAAGATCAGTGAGCCTATAGTTTTTACCTGTAGTCCATGTAATGACAGTAGACCACTGCTGCCAGTAGGGTCAGCACTAAGTAATGTTGTAACACTGAAATCGCCCTCCCACCCTCACCCAGTTAAACAGTCGGTCGGTGAACCTGCCTTACTGCATGGAAGATGGCAAGCTTTCCTTGTTCCGGCGTGGCTACTTCGGTGTCGTGACAACTAATTTTGGTTTGACGCTCAAGTTCAACTGGAACAGCCACGTCAGCCTGACTTTGCCCAGTTCATACTCTTCTGCTACAACTGGTAGGTTGGGTGTACACAATGAGCACGGCAGCACTGTGGTTATAAAGGAAACAAACATGCAAAGCAATACCTTTTTACCATATGACTCAGGTACCTGTTTTTAAATATTGTGTGCAAGAACAGAGTATAACCCAGGTATCTGTGGGCTAAACTCAGGTTTTCCTATATGACAGAGTTGGCTCACTTTTAGCATGTGAATCACCATGGTAACCTGTGCTGCATGACCAACCAGAGCAGATGAACTTCAGAGGATCACATCAACAAAAACCGGCCACCAGACACTGAAACCATTTACACTTTTATTCCATCACTGCACATGAGGCAACCTTGTGATGACAGTTATATAATAAAATATTCCCCCTGTTGTATTTTATTAGAAAACTACAGTACAATCAGTACCTGTTAGAACAGAACCAGCCTCGTGATAGGAGTGCTCAAGGATCAGACAGTTTTTGATTTTTAGTAAACTTGTGAACGTTTCCACAAACATGTTGTCACTTTCTCTTTATCAGGCTTGTGTGGAAACTACAATGGAAAAGCTGGTGATGACTTACTGACCCCTGATGGCACACAGGCCAAACACATCAATGCCTTTGGACACAGCTGGAAGGTGTGTATGAGCTGAGACTGGAGGGACAGAGGGACGCATGAGAATCTTGTGTAGCTCGGGGAATTAGTTGCCACACAGGACACAACCACAACCACAATGTCCTTAAAGACACTGAAACTTTTCTGTATGTTTATTACCACCCAACTACATTTCATCAGGCATTCAAGGATAGATTTATCTGTATTGCTCACATTACATTACACTATTACATCACATTTTGGGTTTTTTATGCATATTTTCACAGTTTTACCTATAAATGTCATTGACCCCAGACAGGAGAAGACGCAGGCTGCACTAGTGACTGTCCTGGTGGTAAATGTCCTGAGTGTGAGCCTGCTCTGCTACTACGTTACCAACAGGGGAGCCACTGTGGTATCATAGCTGACAAGAGTGGGCCATTCAGGTAGGTTCTACAGCAGCTGAAATCTAAGTACAGGTGTGAATGAACCCAAGACACATTGACGACTCATTTGAGATCCGATCACTCAGACCACATTCAGAGGTGGTCTGGGCCACATATGGCCACATTCTTTTAGGAGTGTGAACACAAAAGTGTCCTGGGCCACACTGAAGGACCAAACACTCACCTGACATCCTCTGTGTAAGAGGATGTATGTCCTCATTGTAAACAAATACAAGTCATACAAATTTCATGAGCTGGCTTTGTCCACCACATCGGAACATTTCAGAAAGCTCATAGAGATATATGATGAGTGAGTCAAACATCCTGGGTGATTTAGTTTGACTGGAACACACAGAGGAACAGACCCAGTCTGTTTTGATTGGACTAGACACAGGAAAAACATTACTGCCTTAAAAACAACAACACAGCTGGACTTTACAAACAGAAGTGATGTATGTGTCTATCTCCATATCGAGCAGGGAAGTGAGATCTGATCACAAGTTTCACTGGAGACACATTTTAATGGCAGGGGTGAACTGACGTACCTATCTGTCCTCAGGTGATCAGATCACCTGAGACACAGGTTAATGTGTCGGTGTCAACAGGGCCACTTCAAGGTCATAGTACAAACACAAACTTATTAAGTGCACTGAAATGAAAACTTCTGGAGCATAATAGGTGCTGTCAGTTGACCACACTATTTTCCACAATGTATGAAGATGATGAACATTGTAATGTTAGTGGAACATGTTGATGTCAGTTGCAGTGGAGCTGTTGGGAAGTCATGTCAGCTGTTAGTTTTAGCACCCAGCTGCTGTGTAAAGTAAAGTCTATTCACCTCACTGTCCCCGAAGACACATTTCCCTTCCTCCCTCTCAGAGTCTGTTCCCCTTTGAAGAGTGTTTCCCTCCCTTTTTATTAAATGAATGAAATGTGACAGATTTCTATAATTACGACTTGCAGATGCCACTGTTGGGGGAAAGTGTGTCCTAAGCCTGTATATCTAACACAAACAAAACAGGGGAAGGATCAGTGTTAGGGAAGAACTGCTGTGTCCCATCTCCAAAATTTCAAAATTCACTTTCCATCATTGTGCTCTACAGTAGTAACAGTTTAATAATGTAACCTCCTCCTAGGTTTACCTATGCTGAATAAGAAAATATGACTATGTGAGACATTTCAGAAGCTGGTGTCCACAGATGGTGCCTCACTGTGACGGTTCTGTCTTCGCCCTCTTTCTCTGTGTCCATACAGGCAGTGTCACAGCAAACTGGACCACACCTCCTTCCTCACAGACTGTGTTTTTGATTTGTGTGTGTACCAAGGCCATGTCTCTGCCCTGTGCAACAGTCTGTCAGTTTTCAGCACTTCCTGTCAAGAGGCGGGAGCTACAGTGGAGAGTTGGAGAACCGAACAGTTTTGTCGTAAGACAAACACCACACACACAAACACACACACACACATACACACACACACACACACGGTGTCCATCTACTCATCCATCCATCTATCCATGAATAACTTCCATGGACTTGTTGGCCTTGTGTTTAGTCACTGAGCCCTCCTGTTATTGTTGATAAAGAAATATAACTCCAATACTTCCTGGACTAACATTTTCATTTTTATATACATATACATATTGAATTCTACACGTGTCTTTCTGCCAGCTCCATCATGTGGTGCAAACAGTCACTATGAGCTGTGCGCCCCCTCCTGCCAGCTGACCTGCAGTGGTCTCACCCCCCCTGAGGGCTGTGACGAATCCAGCCCCTGCACAGAAGGCTGTGTGTGTGATGATGGATTCATGCTGAGTCATGACAAGTGTGTACCTCTAGCAGAGTGTGGCTGCCAGTACGAAGGACAGTATTATCAAAGTGGAGAGGTACTGTAGCAGCAATAACATATCAGATGCCAGCTTCTGTCACTGATTTTGATGCCTCTTCTACCATTAATAATGGTACCACTACCACTGATATTTGTTCCCTGCTTTTCTCAGGTGTTCTACCCAGGAGCATCCTGTAACACCCGATGTGTCTGTTCAGATGGTGGAGAAGTACAGTGTGATGATAAGTTCCAATGTTCACCCAACGAGAAGTGTGTTGTTAAAGGCGGCTCCGCCTCCTGCTCTCCCAAAAGTGTTGCTTCCTGTTCTGTGAGTGGAGTCAGAACAGTCGGGTCCTTTGATGGACAGGTGAGGGTTTTTTCTCAGTGAGGTAACAGTAATGAGTACAGTATGATCCAGGAGAACATGTAACAACGAGATGCCAATATTTAAAAAAAAAGATTAGCTGTACATCTCAATACATGACACATGTGACAACATGGACGTTCATCCTTTTCATCCATACAAATCTCCCAGACCTGAAGTGTTGAAAAATCTGTTTTGAAGAGGATCAGTGATTATTACAGTCAGTACTAAACAGCTTGTTGTCATGTTTCCTTTGTTTGTCATTCGTGGGGTTTAGTTTCGTTTTTTTGGTGTATGTGATGCACTTTCCATCAGGTGTTAGTCTGGTTCACCACAAACATCTCACCTGGGTTCCTGTTGAGTTGGGATAGGTTGGGTCTGCTCTGGCTCAAACATACAGTTTATTACTGTGAGGTTCATGTTGCCCTTACACTGTGCACCATGTTTCTGTATTTAATTTTTTTTTTTTGTGTACCTAACAAGAAAGCACCCACCATCCTGATGTTGTTACTTCAAAAGTGCTCACAGTACATCACAGTCATACCTTAATACAGAACTTTGATTTTTAATAAAGTTTTCTGTAAGTTTTGTGACAGTGGAAGTTCTGATGTAACATTAAACATCTTCCCCTCCCATCCTCTAGGCATATCCTCTGTGGGGGAACTGTTTGTTCACATTGTCAGAGGTGGAGGAGAAGGAAGGAGGGATGAAAGCCTTCTCTGTGCTGGTACAGCAGCAAACCAGTAAGGAGGGTAACGTCTATCGCAGCGTGGAGCTCCACATTTACGACATGGAAATCAGACTGCAGACTGGAGTTGTTTGGGAAGTTAAGGTATGATGGCTGTTTTCGTGTTGTTGTCCAGGTGTCAGCTGTGTTCCCACAGAGGAGGATCATTGTTTTCAGCTGAACAGAATTCAAACCGACCAGTATTAGAACAAACTGTGAAGCCAAATCACCCAACAATCTACCAACACATCACATTTGTCTAATTATAACACTCAACTTCAGCTGGCAACTTTGTGAACACAATGTCCTGCCCATAAAAAAGAACTTTGTCCTATTGATTCTCTATTTGTCTGTGTGCCTGCTTCTCCTGTATGTCTCAGGTCGATGACATCAGAGTCTCCCTTCCCGTGTTACTAGCTGGCGGAAAAGTGCGGGCACATCAAAACGGCATCAACATCATCATTGAAACTGACTTTGATCTGAAGCTGACCTATGACAGCGTGGCAGGTTTGTTGTTGCAAATCCCATCTACCTATCAGGGCTCACCACGTGGTCTCTGTGGCAACTACAATGGAGAAATATCTGATGACCTGGCATCAGCCAGTCACAAGCCAGCGGACATCGCAGCAGCGTGGGTAGTGAAGAAGGACAACGCTTCCTGTGAGACAGGCTGTGGTGCCAGTTCCTGCCCTGAACCAGATGGACAGAAGGTCCCAGAGGCCAAGAAGGCCTGTGACATCATCAAAGCTCAGCAGGGTCCATTTGCAGGGTGCCACTCAACCGTGAACCCAACTCCCGACTATGAAGCTTGTGTCAGGCAAGGAAACATCTGAACATCCCTCAGTGCCCTGTATGTGTGTGTGTGTGTGTGTGTGTGCGCCTGGTATAATATGGAGCAATCCATAGCCAAAACGTGAGTTTCTGTGTAAAGACCATTTATGGTGTTTCCCATAGTGAAATGAAAGTCTGTTTACAGGGAGATGTCCACAGGCAAAGGGGGCGAGAACATCCTGTGTCGTCACATCCAGAATTATGTCACTGCCTGTCAACTAGCCGGCGCCAAGATAAATAAATGGAGGAGCGACACCTTCTGTCGTAAGTCTGATCTGACTCACTGATGCTCAGCCTCTCCTTCCACAGTTCAGTTCACTAAATAAACGGAACTCAAAATATTACCTCATCATATATCAGATTGTGTAGCAACACTGAAAACTTTCTGCACAGTGACCTCTGTATTGACCGTAGACTTCTTTTTATATTGACTTAGCTTCCTCATTTACATTCAGCAGACTGAAGTAACTCATTCATTTAACTCAAACAGTTAAATGGCCTGAATTAAAACCAGCACCTTGTGATTAATTAATAACCAGCAATAAGAAAAGTTGCCACAAAATGCTATCACTTTAGCCAACGCGAATCAAAGCAAACCTCAGTGCTCACACTCTTGGCCTTGTTTGTCCCCTGCAGCTGTCAAGTGTCCAGCAGGAAGTCACTATGAGCTGTGCTCCTCTGCCTGTTCCTCCACCTGCTTCTCTCTGGAGCAGGCAGAGCCCTGCTCACTGTGCCAGGAGGGCTGCCAGTGTGACGAAGGCCTCATGTCTGATGGAGTCCGCTGTGTTCCTGTGGAGAAATGTGGCTGTGTAGTGGATGGACAATATTATAAGGTAATCTTTCTCATCAATGTAATGCTTATTAAATGCATGAGAGTTAACTGGTTGTTAGCTACTTACTGTTAATGAACTGTTCTTTACAGTGAACACTGAATAATTAATAAATGTCATGCTCGTTTGAGTTATATAAACACTTCTATTGACCAAATGACTCTTTTCAGTCTGGTGCATCAGTTTATATGGAGGACTGCTCAGAGCGCTGTGTCTGCCAGTCGGGGCAATTCAGCTGCAACTCCACAAGCTGCCAGGAGAGAGAGGAATGTCGCAACAAGGATGGAATAATTGGCTGCTACTCCAAAGGTATATTTTCAGTTCTGCCTTTGTGTTTGGACATTGTACAGAAAAGCATCTTTGTGAGCTGCTCTGCTTATGGAATATTCTGTTGTTACTGTGTGTGTGTGTGTGTTCCAGACCCTTGTGCTGAGGTTGGGTGCAGGGTAAAGGAGCACTGTGAGGTGTCAGAAGGCCAGGGAGTGTGCGTGCCTAACTCTAAGGCCTTGTGCTGGGCTTTCGGTGACCCACACTACACCACGTTTGACGGCTGGAGCTACCCGTTCCAGGGAACCTGCACCTACGTCCTCGTCAACACCACGGGTTTGCAGTTGCCTAACAGAGCGATATCTATCTGCAGGCCCAGTCAGACATTTTCTCTGCACAGGGTTCACACAGCAGGCTTGATTGTCCACAGACCCCAGCCTGTCAACGGTTTCTTTTAGAATTATTCGCAGGTACAGACGAAATATAACTCTGGATCATCCAGATGCCTCTGGACCTGGGCCAGTCTCTCCTCAAAACACTGTACTTTTTGTAAATGTAATAAAGTCAACCAGCTCAGCACTAAACTGGTATATTACACTGATGTGAAAACTGAGGGAACTTCAGTATTGAAATTACATTTGTGGTTAAGTTGACCTTAGTTTATCTCCACCTCATGTTGCTATTGCTCCATTGTGTTGCCATGAATGGGCTACTGCCCCATACAAACACACATACAGTTTTATTTCACACTGTTTATTTTCTAAGCATTCGCCTTTGGTTAAAGAAAGCTCAGTGGTCAGGGTGAAGTTGTGGTGAGCAATAACAATAATTGCGATTGATTCTGCCCCCCTCAGGTCTTGATCCCTCCCTGCCTGAGGTAACCGTGACCACCAAGAACGAGCTCCGTGGGAACTCCGAAGGTTCCTTCGTGCGCTCAATCACTGTGGAGATGCTGGGTCACAGTATATTCATCCCAAACAACAGAGGTGTCATATTGGTGGGTCTTACCTCGGAGCATGTGTCAGCACTGCTAACCTTTAACACACCATTCTTAGTTAGACTGAAAGTCTCATTAAATCTTTTTCACACACAGTTTCAAGAAATTCAGAAATGTAACGAGGGTCCTGTTCTGCTTGTCCAGCCTTTGTTGCTGCCATTTCACCGCCTGTCTTACTGTAAACGCTGACACGTAGGGACACAGTCACATTGTTAGAACAAAGTGGAGCTGCACAAGCAGCCGGACAATCAAACCATGTGTCAAGAAACCTGCAATTTTATCATATATGGAAGGGCAAATTCCTACACTGTGTCTCCCCGTCTCTCTTTAGGTGGACGGCATCAGGACAGAACTTCCTGTCCTTCTTGAAGAGGGCATTATCTCCATAACACAGTCTGGAATAAGAGGAATACTCCAGAGTAATATTGGCGTCGAAGTCACTTTTGATTGGTCCACCCTCGCCATGGTGTCCATCAGCAGCAGTTACTATGGTAACGTTGCTGGGCTCTGTGGAAACTACAACGGCAACAAGGAGGACGAGCTGACAGACGCCAGAGGCAAAATAGCAGTTAATGTGACAGAATGGGCAGGAACATGGAGCATCAAGGACGGCGACCGCTTCTGTTACCATTACTGTGAGGGGGTGTGTCCTCAGTGCTCTGAGGAGGACCGCACTAAGTAATGTTATATAAACTGTAGAAGCTTTTTTTTTTAGAGATGTCACTGTTATGTTTAACCAGTTATGTTTTGTGTTTGTCCAAATGAATTCTGATGGGAGTCTTTTCTCCTGTGTTCCTCTTCAGGTACACTGGTCCAGAGTACTGTGGCATCCTGAGCGACAAGAAGGGCCCTTTCTCTGGCTGTCATGGTTCTGTGCCAGTGGCAGAGTATGTGTCAGACTGTTTGTATGATGTCTGCACCAATAAAGGACGACACGAGGTACTGTGCAATGCCCTGAGCAGTTACCTGGCTGAATGCCAAGAAGCTGGAGTGTCCACGTCGCCATGGAGACAACTGGCCAACTGTTGTGAGTGACATACAGCGGATTTATATAGACTGAAATACTAAGTCAGTCACTAACGTGAACTGGCTGTACACAAAAAAAAGTACCAGAAATAACCTCCAGACTGAGAGCATCAACACCACGTCTCCTCCCCTTCCTCTGTCTGTTCTAATCTCTTCCTCACTCTTCCTGTGCCTCCAGCTGTTGAGTGCCCCCCCTACAGCCACTACCAGGTGTGTGGCTCAGCCTGTCCAGCCAGCTGTGGTCCTCAGCCAGAGGTGTGCCCTAAGGTCTGTGTGGAGGGCTGTTTCTGTGACCCCGGATACGTGCGCAGTGGAAAAGAGTTAGTACAGCATTTTCATTTTGATGATTGTAGGCACTACATTGCAAGAAATGGCACTTTCAGTTTCAGGTTTTATAAACGCTCCCTGATGATGTCATAGAAACTGTTCACAGCCAATGGTCAGCCATGACACGTCCTGACAACACATATCCACTGATTGAGGCAGCTTATTATTTTGTTGTTTTTCTGTAGGTGTGTTATCAAGGAGAAGGGCTGCGGCTGTAACCATGAGGGCTATTATTACCTGCCAGGTGAGGTGTTCTGGGGCGACTCACTGTGTGAGAAGAAGTGTGTGTGCGATGCAGCAACACAAAAAGTGCAATGTGAGCGGACTCAGTGTCGACCTGGAGAGAAATGCAGCATTGTGGGCGGAGTCCAAGACTGTTACCCAATCAGCTTCAAAACATGCACCGCACACGGAGATCCACACTTTCACACCTTCGACGGACGCAAGTACGACTTCCAGGGCAACTGTGTCTACAAGCTGGCCGGTGTGTGTGGAGACATTAAAGGTCTGGAGCACTTTGAGGTGAGCTAAGAGGAGAACAGTACCAAACAGTACAGCAGCAGGCCATGACGTTCTCCAGCCAGATACATTCATACATCCACCGTACAGCTGTTTTAGATTTATAGAATAAATTCTGCACAGTCCATTAAAAACTACACTTACAGATTAGAGATTGATTTAATAACTGTAATGAAATGGAATGGAGGGGGGGGGGGGGGGGGGGGGGGGGGGGGGGGGGGGGGGGGGGGGGGGGGGGGGGGGGGGGGGGGGGGGGGG
>JBBMJY010000025.1:24554120-24567615 GCA_037833715.1 Toxotes lorentzi
TGACCTGCAGTAAGGATAGTTTATTACTTTATTGAGCTGGGGAAATTTATACCTCTTATTTTATCTGTGTAACACACTAACAAATAATGAGAAAGCACAGTACCCAGTGATGATATTTGAGAGATTTTAGCTGAAACCAAGGACAATGAGTCAACAAGTGGAATGAAATTTTATTTTGAACTTTAATTTTTTCTCTTATTGATTTTGGGTGGGAGAACCTGGAGCACCTGGAGAAAACCCATGAGATGTCTAGATAAATGAGCATAGTGTTCACGTGGGGGAGTTTTTGTTTTATACACTATGTTAACTAAGATTAGTTTAGCTAATGTAGTATAGGGTTAATGAAACTACATTAGCTAAACTTAGCTCAGCTAATGTAGTGACATCAACCCAGCAGAAAATAATAAAATTACATGATTACATTACATAATTACATGATTACTTACATAAGCTAATAATTACGTAATTACATTAGCTAAGCTATTGCATTACAGCTTACATCTTACACATACCGTTCTCATCATCTAGATGATGAGAAAAACATGAAATAAGATATAACAAACAACAATGTTAATGAATGTATAAATACACAAATATACATATAAAACTCTTAAAATTCAATTACAAAATTATTAATTACAGTACATGCAGGTTGGGACACGTCTGTGTTACCGGCGCCAAACGTAGGGGAAATCTGGACCGGTGGCAAGAGTTACACAGGCTAGGTAACACTGTGTAACCTGCAGAAAACTGTGGACCAAAGTAGGAGGACAAAAGTTAGTGTGTCTCCCGCTGGCACTCATTTATTTCTCAACTGCTGTAGACACATTTGTGACCAAGCTTCAAAAGTAAAATGACAAACGATTCACATTATTGACAATAAATGACATGAAATATTCTTCTCTCACTAAAGTAAATGAAACAAATACATATGTATAAATGTATACATTGCTTATATGAAATGTAAGTAGATGTATAAAAAATGAATCAATATGAATCAGCATAAAAGCACAAAATAATGGTCCCGAAATCTCGGGAGCTCACACTTAATTCTTGTTGCCTCCTGATGAATGCACTTAATCACGTGTGATTTCCCACATCCAGCCCCTCCCGACACGAAGTAATAAAATGATTGTGGCCCAAGACTTGTTCTAAGCACCACTGTCGAACACTGTAGAAAATGGAAGCCTGAGTTTTGTTCAGACTTTAGTACATTTTCCTAGCAAAGTCTGGACTCAACTCTGGAGCATCTATTCTACACATAGAGCTCCCCCTATTCTTCCTTCTGTCGAATTCTGGGACATCTTCATTATTTTGCGCCTGATCTACAGGTTCACTCTCAGCCAGGCAATCCAGCCGGTCCACTTCAATTTCAGGCGCAAAAGAGTTCCATGCATTCACGAGAGGACCGCACACCTGAAGCTGTTGCAATGCAGCTTCAATGTTTTTACCTTTGCCCTCGTAACGTTTTTTTTTTTTTGCGCCCCATGATGTCCTCTATTCTCATATCCCACTTCTCGCTATGCTTATAAAACTGTTCATTAGTGGGGTATGCTTCATCTCTCAGATCAGCGCTGGATCAATTTGGGAGATAAAGTTTCAGCAATCTTCTATAAAACTTCTCTGGAGTTTTTTTCTCAGAGAAGCGAGTAAATCTAATGATTGGTTTTCCTGCGGTTCTCTTTACTATGAAACCTTGATTATTTTGCAATGAAATGGCTCTTTGGTTTTCCATTTGCTGGCCGTAGAGTACCCTGTACTCTGACGCAAACTTGGCCAGACACAAACTCTCAAGTGAGATGTCTGTTGACATATTTTTCAGGCAACCCCGACATCCATACATCCTCTGATCCGGGTTCCATTTTTTCCAGTCTACCCATAGGGTGAGTCATTTTCAGACCTAACTCATCAGTCTGAATAAACACCACGG
Organism: Toxotes lorentzi; assembly: GCA_037833715.1. NCBI lineage: Eukaryota > Metazoa > Chordata > Actinopteri > Toxotidae > Toxotes > Toxotes lorentzi. The sequence continues at coordinate 24,556,051 of JBBMJY010000025.1, forward strand.
ATCGGGAGCACTTCTTGAGGCGCAAGCTGCAAGTACGAGCTACGGCCTCTTGAGCTCTGACCTCTCTGTGTTTAGAGTGGGCCTGCATAATTTGTTTCATTTTGTCGCGCTTGTTCACGCTTGAATTCTTAACATCTTTGATGACGTTCTTAAGGAATTCTTTCATCTCGCGCTCTGGTTTTGACACATATGGCATCATGTACATGATGCAGCTGTAGTCATCTATGATGTACTGGATGTCCATGTTTGTATTCCACGCTCTAATTAGGACAGGATTGTAGGCATTAACCCAACAATCATTTGGATGGCGCCTCAACATCACGGCATGGCTGCTGGCCAGGTGCTCAACGGCAGAGAAGTATTGTTAAACTGCTGAACGAAGCGCCTGGATCCATAAGCAGATCTCTAACTGGCTGGAACTTTTGTTCAGCTAGTTTTTTCAGTTTTGCTCCGCTATGTGATCGTCATGATTGTCTTTTCGGTGGGTATCAATAACGGGGGGCCTGGTGATGAATGTTTTATCCATCGGTAATTATGGAAAGCCGAACCTGTAGGCAACATTTCCCTTCTTACACTGAATGTTTCCTGCTGTGCACCTGAACCTCTGACACTATTTTGTAAGAGAGTTCCAGATCTCTGTCAGGGTCGGGCATTTTGCAAGTAATGTGCAGATTTCTTAACTGCATAACAGTTTCATCGAGGGCATCTTCAAAATTTGGTGCATTCTAAATTAGCATGTGAATGTGCGGGCTTCCCCTGGCTTGGAACTCAACGTGATAAAAATAATCTTCTACTTCGCCAATTAGTTGCGCTGGTGAGAGGATGAGGTTTGTCATGAGAGCATCGACTCTTTTTTCAAACATGCGCATTACTGTGACGGGGTTACTTCTCAGAATGTCGCATTTGGCTTTCCAGTCTAAGTATGAAAAGAGGCCTTGTTCACTTTGCTGAGCTTTGATGATCTCTATCACCTCAGGCCATCTCATCTCAGCAGCGGAGAACGTTTGCCAATTCGACGAACCATCGCATGGACATCTCTAAGCGTTTTATGCCAATAGGCTGCATGAACCTGGTTGCATCTAGGCTCATAATGAGCCGTTCTACCTCTTCCCTATCCTGGAGCTTGAGATTATTTATGGTACAGCCGTCCTGGGTTTTACACTTTCCTTTGCACATTTGAATAGACATACTATGCGTCGCGAGGTGAGTCTCTTTAACAGCACAAAGAAAAGATAATTCTGGTCACTTGCAAACCACGGATCTGCAGCAAAGAGCCGAGAATTAAAGTACAGGCTCGGGGACAGGGAAACCGTTCTAGCTTCATCTAATGTGTTCGCTTCTGCACAGGAAAAGCCATGGCCTCTAACCTAGGAACGGTGAAAAAACCAACCGGTTTGTTGCCTTGCGCGGGTGCAACACTAAATATACCATCGCCATACGAAAGGATTTCCTGTGCAATGTCGGGGGGCTGCATGCAAGGGTCCAGGGACAGGCCTGGTCTCAGCTCCTCCTGTTCTTTGTCAGCTGCCTTGGTTTGCTGACGAAGAACCTCTAGCTGTTCTGGGTCATTTTGGCTTTTAAAGACCTCTTCTAAATCGATGTCCCAGTCTGCCTCTGGAACATTCTCCTCTTCACTGTGCAGACAGTCAAAAGACACACTCTCATGTACACGTCCCGATACTCCCGATTATGTATTTCTTTTAGTTCAGCCAAGCCAGCAAGCACATTCTTCATATTGACAGTATAAAAATGTTGGTATCCTTTGTAATGGATACGCCTTTTTAATTTTACATTTAGAAGCTGCACGTCAGACTTGGGCCTTGGCAGACTGTTCATGGTTGCTTCCACCTCTGATGGAACACAAACAACAGCTCCGTGTACAGCTCACTGCTGGCCTTTTGGCAGAGCAGGATTTTTGCAATCAGCTGCCTTTCTAGCACATTAAGTACAGCCAATTCTGGGGGGGTGGGCGCTAACTCCAAATTGTTTGAGACTGCGATGGGTGGCATGTGTCCTCTGCTAAGGTGGCTGTCGCAGGTGTAGCATATCCACTCACACAGTCTCTCTTATGGCATAGAGCAAGGGGAAGAGCACTCACTATCACAAAAATGAACAAAGTTTCCTGTCAAGCATGCTGCTGCCACTTTTGTGTTTTTGCTATATTTTCCCCTCTTACATGCTTTTACCTGATTTGGAAACATTGTTCGGTTACAAACTATACAAATATACGTAGGGCCGAGTTTAATGGATGCACGAAAGGAAGCTGTGGCTACTTCCATTAAGGCAGGGGTATTCAACTAAAATTTTAAGAGGTCCAGTGAGAGAAAATTTCCTCAAGTGAAGGTCCGGAACATCATAATGTCAAACATTATTTTTCTCTGTCATCTCCCGCTCACTCGTCTCTCTTCTCTCCCTGCTCTGGCTGACTTGTCTGTAAATGTCATCTCCCTGTATCGCTAACTTCCCTTTCCACCTGTCACTCACCTCTCATCTCTGTATTCAGAGTCGCGCTTTTGTTTATACAAATTTGATTGGCTGAGCAGCGTCATGTGGGATGGCTTAACTCACATGCAATTTGTCTGTGAGGTCTGCTAAACAGATACCGTAAAGACTAGAATAGCTGTGCTGGTTAAGATATAAATCCCTCAATAATTTATTAATTTGATTGATCGATTTCTTTATTTTAGATTTAATATTGAGAGCTTTATGCATCTTGTAAGATATAGTATCTGTGGTCAATTTTTTCACTCTCTGCTGACTACGACGAATACAACGTAATCTAAATTCTGCATCATTAAGGTATCTGGCAATGAAATCTTCCTTCTTCTTTAGCCTGTACCGCTGGTTGCATGCATATCTAGTTCTCATATACACTTATTTCTCCTAGCATCAAAATGGATCTCTGTGCTGACACTGGCTTTCCGCATGGCTTTTCTTTGCTGTTGTTTAGGCAGCTTTGAGGCATTTTTCTTTGTTGAAGAGAGAGGTGCTCTAGAGACATGTCCTGCCGCTGGACGGAGAACTTTCCTACAAACCTCTGGTTCTGGTGGGAGAGCTGTCCTGGATACATTTTCTGCCAGAGATGCCTGAGGGCATTCTCGGGAACCAATGGCTTCGAATGACACCGGCATAAAGTCATAACTGGCAGAAGGTCTGCGATTTGTTTGTGCAGGTGTTCAGCCAAGTCACTGATTTCTGAGAGGGTCTTCATAATTGCAGTTCCGTTGTGGTGAGGTAAGCCCACCACGTTTCTTGAGTGTGAATCTAACACACCGTATCTGCCTGATTGTCACGGAAAACTGCAATGCATTCTGGACTTACTATAACTAAAGCCAGATTAACTTCACCTGAAAGACACTCTAACTGTGTGGCAAGGGGCAGATACCAGTCATGGCTGCCACTAGTTTCTAGAAGTCCACACCTAATTTCAGACATGTGGACATTATACATAATTACATCAGTCAGGACTTGTTTTGGTAATTCTTCCACAGTGAGATGGCCACTCTGGAATCTATTCTCCAGGATCAGCTGCCTGTGTCTCCCTTTGCCAGCACCCTATCGAGGGCAGCAGTGTTAAACTGACAGCTCTTGTTCTCATATGCCAGAAAAGTCAGGGACATGCAGGTACACCAGTGGTTTCTGGAGAACTCGCTGTACCTCATGTCGCTCTGACTATGACTGGCCCTAACACTCACAATAACCGGCAAAGTAACCTGAAATAAGGATAAATTATAATCATTATCATAAAGGATTACTTCTTAGTATAATCATTATATCATTATTATGTTATTGCCTTTTACTAGCATCATTTTAACAATTGATAAAATCGTGTCAAACTAGCTGTTCAGTTATTTTGTTCAAAATTTTATTGATTATTACTATTAATTCATTCTCTCCTTCATTTCCTCAATAGTTTTTTATGCATTTCAATTAAAATAAACCACACTCTGCCTCAAACAAACACACTTTATTAAGCCCACAATAGACCCAAATATAAATGTCCTTACCTCTTTAGCTGGGGATGATCTGGGGCCAGCTGGTTGATGAGGGAATTGGTGTCCGGACTGTCTTTAATAAGACATAACACCAATTAATATTTCGACATGAAGCAACACAATGCACCAAGTTGATACAAGAAAGGTTTCCCAAATGTATTTCAATTACTGACTGGCATTTGTGAACTGCAGAGAAAGATAATGGTATCAGAGATGTTAAATGAACCAGTTTTATGTAGTTACAGGTGATTTTACAGTAACACATCCTGTGTTTGTCAGTTGTGGAGTTAATACCTTAGCTGGGCGAGGACAGTGACGGGCTCTGGGTCCAGCTGGTGAAGGGGTCTTCATCCTGGTGTCCATCCGTGGTCCTGGACCGTCTCACCAGAGGAACCGTGCTGGAGGGGGCGCCGTCCTCCAGTCTCTGTGACACCCTGGTTGGAGGTAATCCAACCAGCTGTTGACAGATGAGAACAAATATATTAAAATTCAGACAGAGCGGACAGTCTAGTTATGTCTTCATGAAGACAACATGTCGGCTGTAAACATTGACGGTGTGTTCCAGTTGTGTAACATACTGGCGGCCGTGGGGGCATCTCTCCGTGGTCCTGCGACACCTGGCTCCTGCTGTGGAGGCCACCTGCACCGATAAATAAAACATAGCACAAGTTACTATAAGGAACAAGGTGAAACTTTATAATACAGCTGAAAAGGGATGTCAGACAATTTACCTTCGCTGGAGGACACTTGCAGTCCACCACGCCACACAGCTGAGAAGGAGACGCTTCCTCCATAGCACGAAGGGCCATGCTACTGAACCACATTTGGTTCAGTGGAAAGAAGGACTCCTCCTCCTGTGAAACACAAAAAACACCAAGACACATGAAGATATGTCTGGTTAAATACACAAACTTTAAATACTAACCAGTTAACTTGTAGTAAATAAAAAAAAATCGAAAAATAACTCACCTGCTGCTGAGCCACGCTGGCCTGACCGGAAACCTGAGACTGGGAAAGTTTATAAAACATATTTGATTAAATAGGTGCTTTTTAGTTATGACTGTGAAGGCGTCAGGAGACAGTGGAGCACATACCTCTCCTTTTACAACCAGCTTAGGACAAAATTTCTGTGGCTGTGAAGGTGTGGGAGACACCCAGGGAGGTGGAGATGGTGTCTCGAGGAACTGCTCCGTGGAGCTCCACAGCAACTGCATGAGGATCTCCATCCCCTGACGGTCACTCAGATGGACCTGCAGACATGACAATAGAATTCCATTTACAGACAGAGTTCAACTATAAAAACACCCTCTCTGCTCCTCAGATCCTAGCGCATAAGGGGGAAATGCTCCACCGCAGAGAAGTACCTCACACCTATGACTTTTTGTTCATTAATATATTTTCTCACAAATCAAAAAAGTACATTTCTTTTCTATGATTTTTTTTTTACATACCCATACGAGATGCCTCGTCGATGGTCCTGCCGGCGGTCAGGTTGTTACTAGGGGCAAGAAGACAAACAGAGTCAGGGGACCGAGGGAGTATAGCATGCAGGACCTCAGTCCGCAGCTGAGCGGCATGGGCTCCAGGGGTTGACATGATACCAAAAGAAAACTTTCCCTCTGGCATCACGGCAAAACCATCAGCAATGGACCGCAGATGGGAGTCCCCGACAATCAGAACGAACTGCAACAACAAAGAAAATTTCTTTAGCATGAAAATCATTAATCCCTCGCAAGATCAACTACTTCCTTCATAAACTGGACAATAATATCACCTTCTTGTCAGGAGACTCCGGTGGGATGACCAACTTGTGACTCCGTCCAGCGAGCTTCGAAGTTGGCCACCTCAGCACTCGATGGCGGTAACCGGTAAACCAGGAAATGTCAACAATCACTCGTTTATAGCAGTAAAAAAGTACAGCAAAGAAAACCAGTTTAAAAAGTTTAATACTGATGATGAATTAATTAATTAATAGGTGGATACTCACGTGCACTAACGTCAGCGTGCACATCACCCGGGCTCCAGAAAGGCTTGGCTGGGGATGAAGATCCAACCAGCTGATGACAGATAAAAGAATAATAATAATAATAAGCGTCTTTCAGAACTCTCTAGGTAACTTTTACATCTCATAAAATGAACATAGTGAAATCAAACAAAGCTAAGATAAAAATAATACAAATTTAAAAAGCAATACAAACATTTTAAATACAAGAAGATGTGTGACTGTAAACACATTAAACTTCAGTCAGTGTGTGTGTGAGTTGTGGTAGGAACATACGTTACTGACTGGAGCTCGGGAGCAGGGGCGGTGGGTCTCCCTGGTCCTCTTGGTCCCTGACCCTCTGGAAGGCTCCTCTCTGGCCGGGGGACACACCATCTGATGAAACATTAAAATCAGGCACATGGCAGTTACATGGGGAGGGGGTGAATGAAGACGGCTCCTCCAGGTTGAGCTCCCTCCATCACTGCTTCGCCGCCACAGACTTCCTCGACTTCCTTGGCATCCTGCTGACAGAAGTTGAAGACAGAAAAACTAAAAGAGAGAAAGGCTTGTCAAAGGTTAATAGGCTAACCTAGCAAACTAACCTAAACCTAAATTATACCTACTATACCTAATACCTAACCTAATATATAAGATGAAATCTGAGACAGATTTGAGGACGGGTTAGAGATGAAGTGAGGAAAAACAGTGATGAGGTCACTGTGTGTGTGGGTGATGTGGTGATACTGCTCTGGGAAGGTCGAGGGCGATGAAGGTCGACGATGACGATGAATCTCTGCTGTGAAAGCACTGGAAACCTTTAATCTTATCAAAGACAATCTGCAATAAAAAGGGAAATGTCTCTCAAATGTTACAAGTCAGTGTTAGCAACAAGCTCATAGCATAACAGACACATGTTAAACACCTGTGCTCGTCATGATGTGTGTGTCGGTGGGTACAGCATATACTTTAATTTTAATAATACATAGTATTATAATAATAGTTTATTCCTCAAGATAAAGAATTACTATAACACTATAAATATACCTTCACAAGTAAAAATAACATTAACTTGCATGACAGCACAGTTCGCGCCGTTAGCATCTAGCTCGGCCTAGTGTTTTAGCTTTTGGCTCAGTGTTCTTATATAGAAACAGACTGACCATAATTAATTAAATACATTTCCTGAAATCATGAGGCAGTAATGTCTAGCTTCAATAATCTTACTTTTGTTAAGGATATATGCATCTTAGCACAGTTAGCTTTTCACTCAGCATAATGTTTTTCTATAGAAAAAAGCAAGTCACCACTGTTGGCTTAGAGCGGCCTAATGTTTTATATACCAGAGCTGAGTAGGGGTGTTAGCTGCTTAGAAACAGACCGACCATAAATAATTACATACATTTCCTGAAATCACCATACAGTAATGTCTAGCGTCGATAATCTCACTTTTATTAGCAATTTCAGTATGCTAATGTATGTCAGACATAAAAGGTTATTACCTATGATGAGATCAGAGGGGATCGAGCAGAGCCGGGCCAGAGGTTTTATATCAAGGCCAGTAATGTGCTGTTCAAAGCACACTGCACACTGCTCTTGTTTCTGTTGTAATCCATGATGTGAAGATGGAGGAGAGAATGGCCCGCTGCTATAGCTTTGCTATAGTGGGGTCAATAGTGTGCTGTGCGTAGCACTGCACCACTAATAAGTACAATTCTTGAAGAAATGTACACAGTTACTTTCCAGTGAGAAACAGTCTAACGTTCTACAGTAGTATTGATCATTTGGGAATAGACTGTAGTGATCAGCTGGCTGGCAGGCTGAATCAGTTCGCGTTGCCAAGCACTGAGAAAGTTTCTGTATTGGTCGCAATGGGATTAACTTTCTGAAAGTCATCATAAGTCGAAAAACAGCAACTAACTCTAAATACGCTTCCTCTTTCTTTCTTTCTCAAACTCAAACACTCTCCCCTCGGCCACAACAGCTTGAATCCCTTATTCTTGAGATGCTGTCAACAGAGTTTCACCCACAGTTCATCGTAGTTTGAGAGGCAAAGCAGTATATCATGCTGTATGGTGCAGATAAGAGTCAGGAATTAGCAGCTCAGCTCAGTTAACACTGTGCTGAGCTAATAGATTTCACAAGGTTCTTTCAAACAAGGGTGATTCTTCAGGATTAATGTGTCATTTGATGCCAACGAAACAGAGTCATCAGACTCAAATGAAAGACAATGGGATGATGTGGTCTCTCTGGTATAGTTCATGTAGTAACTCTGGCATGTCAGCCATGGCAGTCTGAGAAGAGAGCACAAGCATGGTTAGTGAGGTTTGACACGTCAGTCATTTTAAACTCATTATCCTTCTCCAAGTGTTCAGAATCCCCGCTGTCAAAAGCAGAATCTAAACTGGCATTGCTCTCTATACTTTTCCCATCTGAAATATCACTGGCACAAGATTCTTCAACAGAAATGATCCCAGTTCAATTCAGTTTTATTTATATAGTGCCGAATCATAACAGAAGTTATCTCAAGGCACTCTCCATGTAGAGCAGGTCCAGACTCTTTATAATATTATCTACAGAGACCCAACATTTCCCCCCCAAGACCAGCACTGAGAACAGAACCTGGCTCATGGTGGGCGGCCGTCTACCTCGACCGAGAGAGAGAGAAGAGAGAGAAAAAAAGAGAGAGAAGGAGCGGAGGGGGGCAAGAGAACATAGGACATGTATGTGTTTGTGTGAGTGTGTCTGTGTGCGTGTGCGTCTGTGTCAATACTGTGCTACACAGGGCAGACTAATAATAGGTGAGTTGCAGGATTTTAGATTCTATTCTGGATTTTACAGGAAGCCAATGCAGAGAAGCCTGAAAATAAAGAAGTGCAATAATCCAACGTAGAAGTAACAAAAGCATGGAGCAGTTTTACAGCTGTTTCTAATGTTCCTGTGTTTGAACATAAATCTGTACTGATTGAGAGAAGGAGCTGATGAATTTTGCCATGGATCAATAGAGCTGTGTCTCTCTGTCAGCCTGGCTATAGAGCTGAAGAGAAAGCCCTGTAAGATGGTCAGTCTGGGAGGGACTGAAGTCAGCACAGGAGTCCTCTTATATTCAGACATGACACTGAGGTAAGTACTGACAGAATCACTTCCTTAAATCTAGCTCCAGCTCCATCAGACAGACATTTCTGCTTAATGATGCGTAGTCCAATAAACAGTGATCTGATAGAAGAGGATTCTGTGGGAACTTTGTTAAATGTTCAATCTCGATGCCATATGACAGAACAAGGTCGAGGGTGTGGTTAGGTCAATGAGTGGGTTTATTTACACTTTGAGAGAAGCCAGTCGAGCCTAATAATGAGATGAACGCAGAGCTTAGGCTATCATTGTTAACATCATACAGAGAGAGTATGGTCCAGGAGCGTGGTACACCAGAACAAATTGAACTGGCTGTAATGTTTTCCAGGCTGGGTGAGAACAAGGCTAACTTTAGGTTTAGGATTGATTAAAAGACTAGATTTGAAAATGGCTGCCACTCCACCTCCTCGGCCAGAGCGTTGAGGAATGTGAGCATTAAAGTGACTGGGAGGAGTGGATAATCATCATGACATAGCCAGGTTTCAGTGAGACAGAATAAATCAGACTGATAATGTGAAATTAAATCATTTAATACAGATGTGGATGACAGAGATTTAATGTTCAATTCTCCAATTTTGTTTTACTTTGGCAGTTGTCTTCATTTTTATCAGGTTTTATGACTATTTTTATGACTCTTCCGTTTACTATTGATTTAATACATTTAGGTGGCCGTGGAACTGGTCACTGTTTCCTGAACAGTATTATAACAGTAATCAGTTGATCAGTTTTTCTTATTAGCGAACTTGAAGGGAAACACATGGTACAAATAAGGTAACTTCCTTCACACAGAATTTATTACACATAGATTTGCAACTGTAGCTTGTGACTGTCATGGTGCTATACAGACGGATTTAGGCCTTAGACAACTAAAATAACCTGTTGGCACTGACAACTTTTCTCACATCACAAATATCTCTACCATATGAAAACTAAGCATTTGTGTTGAAGGCATGTCATCATCTCCAAATCTTCGTCTCAGTCTTCAAAGGAAGGAAGCACTTAAGTGTTGGTTCCTGTTGGCGGGAGACAAAAAAGCCGTGTCAGCAGAGGACACCAGAGGGTTTTTCTGGGGGGGTAACAGTAGTGTGTCTTCCAGTAGTAAAGAGTGTCAAGGGCTAAGAGGGCAGGTCCCCCGCAGAGTCACTGTCATCAGAGCCCTTTACTGGGCCAACATCCTGCAGGCCAACCAGTGACACATCCGGCTGAACGTCCTCCTCGTCTGACTGCACCAGAGGTTCATCACTCTCCTCACTGGCCACTTCCTCTTCGTGCTCCCATACCGCGTCCTGGTTGGATGGTTGGGTGTTTGTGGGAGGGGCTTGGTTCACTTGGCTTCTTGAAGATTCAGAAGAGCAGGACTCGAGGTCTGGACCTATTAGAGAAGACAACTCTGATTTCACTAAGTGACTAAAGCTTCTGTGTCAGTGGACGAGCATCACCTGGAGACCTGGAGTTAGTTCAACACATCACATGTGAGCTGTGCGTGATGCATACACACTGGATACCGATCAAACTGCTGATGGCTGTGTTAACTGGCTAAAAGACGACTGATGCAGCTTTAAAAACTCAGACAGCTTCTGTATGGACTGAATTTTCTTCAGGTTGGGGAGTAAGTGGGGTTGGGGTTACCTGAGGTCAGTGAGGATCCAGTACTGATGTCATCACCAGTGGAGTTAAGGAAGTCGTCCAAAGCCTCCTGGTCTGATATGTTAGCTACTGTCATCTGATCCAGAGCACACACATCAGCTCCTGCTGGCTCTGCAAACACACAAAGTGCACACTGACAAACCACAGGTGTAGACAGGTGTGTCCGCATCTGAACAAATGCCAACATGCAGTACACTTAACCACACACAGACACACACAAACACTCTATCACTTCATATGTGTGTGCATGGTTCTGTCCATGCATTTAGAATTCACATTACATCGTTGTTTCATTGATGTGTGGACTGCAAAACATCTGATGAAATCAGTGAAACTGAGGCTGCTAGTCTGTTCAGCAGCTGTTCAGTTTCATTGTTCTGTGAAACTGTTCAGTCACTGGATTTATAATAAAGTTGTGATGATAAGAAGAGGAAGAATACTGCTTGTTAGCTTCAGCTCCTCACTTTCTTTTTCTACTTCTGCTTTAACATGTCACACTGAGCTCACTCATGTGTATGCTCCTCTCCTGTTCAGGAAGCAGACGCCCTCTAATTTTAAAATTAGGGTTAAAACCTTTCTGTTTGACAAAGCTTATAATTAGTTGTAGTTACAGTTTTAGTTATTATGACTAAACCTATAGTTACAATTATTTCTGTAGACAATGTTACAGTTACCTCTCCTCTTTCTCTCCTCAGACCCGCTCTCACATTTGTTAACCTTTATTCCATGTTTTTTTATTCCATGTCATTAACTCTGTGTCCTCTCTCTCCTGTAGTCCTGTGCTTGTCTCTCTCTCTCTGTACCTTTCTG
>JBBMJY010000025.1:24567791-24581454 GCA_037833715.1 Toxotes lorentzi
ATGTTTTATATGCTGCATGTTCCTCTCCTCCTCTCCTCCATTCCCAGCTGTCCTGTCTTCCTCCTTTTCCTCCTTTCCCCCTATGACTAGTCCTGCTGACATACAGAAAGAGTTACTGTGGAAAAGTACTAAGCCCACTTCCACTGACCTGGTTTGTTTTGTTTTCCCAAACATAATATGATACTGGATACAACAAGCAAAAACTGTTTTTATTTTGTTCTTACAAATGAACAACGCTTTTACCTGAGTACAGTTTTTGACTCTGCCCGTCTCTGACTGACACACAGGAATGTGAAGGAATGAAAATGGTCAGCATATTCCTGTTACTTTAACTTTAAATAAGATTTTGCTAGCTAATAATTACAGCAGGTAAAACGCACATGCTACACATCACGGTGACTGACCTCGATGCTGCAGGTATCCAGTGGACAGGTACTTCTCCACGTCTTGGTTAAAGGCTTCTTCGTAGACTTTCTGTCGTTCTCTCAGTTTCTGCTGCATGGTCTGCTCCAGCTCTGCCACCTTCTGAGCATGCTCAGAACTCAGCTCCGCTACATAAAGGAAAGGAAACATCGCTTCAGAATACCCTTCACGTCAGCCCAAGCCACTTATTATAACAGGCAGGCAAGAAGTGAGAAATTTCAAAAGAAGCTAATACTTATTCACAGGACTGTAATAAGACAGTCATGTAGTCACTGTCTGGAAATAACAAGTGTGTACTGCAGACCAGTGATGCCTGATAACAGAGCAGCAGCTCACCTTCCAGTGCCTCCAGCTCCTTCCTGTTACAAGACAAACATCATCAGACACATTAACATGATGTCATTCTGTTTCTCCAGTGAAACAAACACAGAGCTCATACTGTCAAATACTGCTGGAGAGATGCTGGTAATAGAAGAGGAAGAAACAAAAGGGAGGGGGCTGGTGGTTAGGGTTTGTCCAGGTGTGTGTGGGACACTGAGTTGTTTCAGAATCAGCTGTGCTGAACTGTATGGTCATTTTGTAGGATGTAGTTTGTGGTGCTGATGAACCGTGTTATTCATTATATCACTGTATAATAATGAACAAATGATTCACATTTAGTCAAGAAACATTTCAACAGCTAATTTTCCTCATCACTGTCATGTGTGTACATCAGCTTGCACCTCACATCATTTTTCCTGATTGCTCCTTTATGTGTTCAGGCTGGACTCACTGAGCCGGGTCTCAGAGGAGCACACTGTAAAGGCCAAGTCTGTCCTGCTGATCCGATGACAGTGCAGAGCATGATCGAGTGGTACTGGAAAACATTATCTGCTGTAGTATCTGACAGTAAAATGCAGCCTTCGTGATATGTCCCACACTAAATTCCATTTTAATAATCCTGCTGTCATTACGCTGCATGACATAAGAGGCTGTTTGGTTTTTTTTTTCTAAACAGAATGCACAACAAAAGGGTATCCAATTTTTTTCAAAATCATCGCTATGACAATAATGAGATGCAAACAGTATGAAACCACTAAATATGACTTGAATAAGAACGTGTATGGAGGTTATCTGACATTAGTGAATAATACATTTATCCCTTACCTCTTCTTCTTCTTATATGCTTCCAGTTGGTTGATATGATGTTGTTTGACTGTCTGTTGTTCACACTGACAACACAGAGTCTCCAGGTGTATCAGTCTGCTCTCCATCTCCTCAAAGTCACCTTCCAAATGAGCTGGAGACACACACACACACACACACACACACATTAAACATGGCTTTCCACCTGTTATCTTCATATTAAGTGTAACACTTCCATCCAAAACTATGTGCAAAACACAGTATATATGATTAGAGATATGATTATGACCTTAAAAAAAGCACATTGCACTGTGTGAAACATGGCATGATGCCACCCCTGCCAGTGACAGTGTGGTATCTGTGTGCTGTGTGTCTGTATGTGAGGCTGCTCTGTGTCTCAGTCCATCCCTGAATGTCAAGAATGAATAAAACTATACAGACAATACTGAGGTCATGGCACCATCTGTTACTGCTGTTAGTGCTGACTGGTGCCATTAAACAGAAATGAAGCACGCTCCATACCTATGTTAGCAGTGATGGCATCAAGCTCACTGATGAAGGTCGGCAAGCTTTGCAGCTGTTCCTGTAACTGTGTCAGAGCTGTTCTTCTTCTCTCCCAGTGTGCAGAGAGCATCACTATGTCCCCGTCTACTGCCTAACACACACACACACACACACACACACACACAGGGATGGAGGTCAGACAGAGCAGAGAGAACAGCTGATCACTCACTGTTCACTCATTTAACCCTCTGATAGTAAAAACACTACAGCTCAGCTTCAGACAGCCTGATATCAGCAGCTGCTCCTGCTCTGAGTGTGTGTGTGTCAGTCAGAGTAGAATGGAAAAGCAGCAGCAGCAGCTTCAGTCTGCTGAGAGCATGAAGGACTTAAACATGACTGAAGCTTCCTGCAAACAGCTTCTATCTAGTTATGGTCACTATGAATTAATCTGCTGCTTACTTTCTCAACTGAGTGAAAATTGCTCATTGTAAGATATGATCATCACATCTTCATGTCTTGTTTTGTTGGACCAAGACTTTAATGCCTGAACATATGAAGTTTACAATGATATAAAACAGAGAAAAGCTGCAGAACCAGAGAACAGCGATTTTGCTGGAAAAGTTACTTTAATGGTTAACTGATTATCAAAATTGTTGCCAATATAATATCTGTATATTGGACAATTGCGTAATCATTCCAGCTCTAGCTTCTTTTGTCTGTTTCACTGAAATATTACTCCCTGAGCATAAACCCAGGCTTCTCCGTCATATTTTTTTGTTTGCTGAAAATACAGCTGATATTCAAGCATCCGTTAACAAAGGTATACCGCCCACCCCACACTAATGTCTACAGCAAATCATTAATGGTGTCATTGATGGCATCTAACAGTGCAGAACAGAGAAGCAGTGATCCTACCTCTGCAGCGTGTGCACAGTCTTTAGTTCTTTTGTGGAGCAGAAACCAGTTCTCCTCATACCTACAGAAACAAATTGTAAATACATGAATACACTCTTTATACACATCCAAGCTGTTTGGAAATTGACTGCGTGTTTGTGTGCGCAGAGACCTGCTGAGGATTTCCAGTCCAGCACTGAAATGAGGAAGGCTTTCTTCAAACCTGAACAACAAACAAGAGAATCACTCAGTGTGGAAACAGTTGGAACAGTTCAGTAGCACTCACATCTTTTTTTTTTTTCTTTTTTCGTGCAAACCATGCAGCAGAGACAATGTCAGAGTGTGACTATGAAAATTTTTCACACAGATGTTACCCCCCCAGTCAGAGGTTAGGAGGACCGTGGAAGCAGCTGCTGAGTGTTGTGCCCAGAGGGTTACTGGTGTCTGACCCAGGAGAAGCCTGAGAACAACTGGTGGACACCAGCAGTGAATGAAGCTACCAGTTAGGCTACCATGTGGCCACCAAAACAAACATCCAGCTGGAGTGTAGCGGAGAGTTTACGGTTTGAACGTTGTTTGATGAAACCTCTGAATGGGAGTTAAAACAATCAAGTCATTTTAGTCCTGTGGTACCACGCGTGCAGCATGATGGGGAGGCTGAAGTGTCACACACACACACACACACACACACACACACACACACACACACACACACACAGTTTTCTGCTAACCTGGGTCTCCTCTTTATTTTGGTGTCTCTTGATTTATCTCCAAGGGACTTTAAGCTGGAGAGAGGGAAGGAGAGAGAGAGATGATGTTGATTGGAAACATTGTTTTTGAAACTTTCATGCCAATGAAGCACCTCTGCATGTGAATTTGAGAGAAAAGCCTTCAGTGAATGTAGAATAAATGCATCCAGGTATGCAGGCCAGCAAGTCAAAACACACTATACAGCAATGTACAGAAAATGTATGAACATCTGGAGCAGCTGAGTTGAGCTGTAGTTGAATACAGGCAGACAGAAGATACAACATTTTTTTGTCTACACACTGTGCATACATGTATGCGGGTTCATGTATTCACTGTCCATTCAAATGGTGATGATACATCGCCTCTATCTGTGAGAACGCAATTCAGAACAAATGGTAAACGAAATCGTCAAATCAATCTTTATTTTTGTTTCCAGGGTGATCCTAATACACTGGGAGGTGAAAATTGTTTTTGATAACAAATGAAAGTGACAGAAAATCTTGTAGCCACATAATGAATCCACAGAACAAAGATTTTTTCCAGTATACCTCATGGTGTATGATTGATATAGGCCAGGTACATAAACAGTTTTGCCTCCAGGGGGCGCTACAGTAAAAACATGTATATGTTTCTATAGCCGTTACTATACCCTGATAGTAAAGGCTAGAAACATAGTTCCATTTTCAAAATGTCGTTGAGCATGGTTGGGTCATATTAGCTTGTAAACAGCTCGTTGATATCTGTTGTAATTAATAAATAATGTTTTTTTTTTTATGAGGAGTGCCTAAAATCACTAATATCTAGAAACTCCAAAGGCTAAAGAACTGAAACTTGACGGACAACTAGCCACTGGTGAAATGCTTCAGAGTGAAGAACTGTTAGGAGAGCAATCCTCACGTTCCTCCTCCAACATCTCAAACATTCAAATCCTCTGAAACTTTCTCTGCTCTGAAATTCCCCTACCTTTCAGCTAGCTGCCTCATTTAACCTTTAAACGGGTCACAAGACTTTCAGCTGTTAGACTTCAGTTCAGCTCTTTGATGTCTTACAGTGCAAACCTCCTCATACAATACCTGACTAGTACTTTCCAGCATTGTGTTCTTGTATATTTATGTCCCTTGCTTTAACTATGATCACATCACTTCTGCACTACATGCGGTAGATGCAGAAATGAGGCGCATTTACTGATATTGTACTGAAGAAAGTTTGTTAGGAAAAAAAAAACTCATCACATGATCGTCAGCTGGATGCAATCAAAAAAGAACTGCCCGAACCGAGCACGTTAGGACGGCGACCAACCAACTCTGCGCCGTTCAGCTGAACATTACTTTAGCGATAGCTGTTCACTAAGGACCTGTTTAAGTTCAGGGAGGGTACAGGACGAGGTGACGGCTGTCCACAGAGACAGGACGACAGCAGAGTGAGGGCTGGGGTTAGCTTCAGTACCTGTAACTGAGCTCAGCAGCGATTCATCATTAAGTCTACTTAATGTGTTATGCTACATGACAGAATCTAACGCACACAGCTAGGCTAATCATAGCAGCTAATCAGAGAAGCTAATCATAACAGCTAATTATAGAAGCTAGTGTATGTAATGTGCCACAGCTATTCATAGCTAGCTAAAGCAGCGGTTAACACCATGTCAGAAAGAGGACCAACCCGGTTGTGAAATCCTGTTGGACCATGTGAAGTCTTTCTCTGAAGTTTTCAAACATGGTTCCTCTCTATGTCGGTGCTCTGCTCTTGTCTGTCTCATTTAAAACACCAGTTTTAAATGACTGCCAACACTTGAGTGAGTGACACTGCTCTGGGCTGTTTGCTCTCAGTTCCTACTTGTCCCTGCCTCAAAGTGGTGGATTTTTTTTTGCCCTGAACTTTGACTCCCAGGCTGCTCCTCCACCCCCTCCGAGTCTGAAGAGCCTGATCACTCTGACAGTTTATGTAACACACTATAGAGGACATAGAGTGGGGTTATGCTAGCTGCAGCGAAAAGTGAGGATTTTTACCCGAGAAAGTCTGCCTGAGAAGAACGAGTCAGGGTAAAAACACCCGGGACTCCTCTTCTACTGTAGTAGCTCAGACAGAAATGCTTGCTCTACTGTGAACTACCGCCCTCTCCTGGATCTGTCGGTGTGTTAGAAAACTGGCTTAATTTTGTTAAAACCTTTGTTACATTTCTTTTTCAGTTCTTTTCTTTCTTTTTTTTTATTTGTTTGTGTATTTGGTTGACAGGGTGGGTGGGCAAATGGGCCACTAGTGGTGTTATCCACAGTGAAAACTTCATTTTAAAGCTCCTCCAGAACATTTTTATTCATTTGGTGTTTTGATGATGGCACTATCATCCATAGGTCCCAGGAAGACCATAGCATATGATCTGCATCATTTTCAGAATTCTGCTGCCATCAGGCTTTTTCTTTGTCTGTACAGCAGTGTACTGACACACCCTGGAGGACAGCAGATTTATTTGAGCTGCTCTGAAGTTCCTCTAATGAGCAGCCATTGCAAACCCATGCTGTGCAGTCAAACCTGATGTTAAGGTCTAGCAAAGATCTCAATGTCTGCATATATTCACAATCTGTGTGGCTGGATTTTAAGGACGTGGATCATCAAAATGTGTATACATTTATACACAACACAATATTTGCATTTGATGGAACGGTGGAGGTTTGGGTTTGAATAGTTCACTCATGCTGTGAATGAGTAGCTCCATATTTGCATCTCAGCTAGCTCATTTCATTTCTGACATTGTTTTTTTTGTTGTTCTTTTTTCTGAATTCTTAGTGTGAAATATATGCAGTATATCACACCCTTAAAAATTCACACAGCGGAACAAAACATGCGGTATCCATATTCTGTACACTATTTGTATTAACAATCTCTCGCTCTGAAAATGACAGTTAGAGTAACACTACACGTGTCAGTGGTGATGCTTCATGAAAGTCATTAGTATGTGAAATCTTCTTTCACTGCTCCATACAAAGTGGTGTTTGTTATTATGTGGTGGATCATTAATGAGGGAAATCCATTTATTTCAAACACAGCATCGATGTTCACCTTATCAAACATCAGCTTCGATAAAGAGACAGGATGCGTGTGACGGTCCAGCAGAGAGGGAAAGGATGACGTTACAGGACCACAGCAGATCAACATGTCTGCCTCAAAGGAAGGCAGCCTGCAAAGTTTTCTGTGATGTTGTCTGCTAATGTGATGATACTGTACAAAAATGAATGAAAACGAAAAAAATCTACAACAAAATAGCAAGATTTTCAGAACTGTGAATTACACTATGTGTGATTTGTAGTAAATAGGAAAAAAACACTGATCATTCAATAACCTCCAAGCTACTAAAAGGGAAACCAAAGGGGGATAACAGAAAGGTTAGGTTAGTTAGGTTAGGATTAGGATTTTCAGGGGGGCATTTTCTTTGCTCAGCACTTGGTGCAATGTGTGGAAATAGCCTCAGTTTAAATGAGGTAAATGCAACTGGCAGATAAATATGCAAAGTGATTTTATTGCAAATTCTCATTCAACTTCATTCACATTTATACAGACTTTTTACAGGTACCTTAGATGTGGCAGCACAAATATTTAAGTGTCAGGGGCTGAAAGAGTTTGCTCATCTCACCAAAAAGCCATGAATACATAATGACACAGAGGCATAACAACAACTTCCATAACACTTTAAAGTTGTATTAACTAGCACGAGATAAAACATAAATTCATAAAGTCAGGAATAAAGGCTTGAATTCATTTGTTATGTTACGACCCATCTCTCTCAGCTGGAGAACTCTTCCTCTGATCAATCAGTCAGATCCACGGCTGTTTAGAAAACAGACGAAAACCTGGAGACTTTGTCTACATGAAGTCAGTATCTGCAAGAAACACAAATATATGGCACGTGTTTGCACTTCAGTATTATCGAGACAGTAAATGAACAAAGTGAGGTGCTCCATAAAGTGGTTCTCCACCTCTTACTGTAAACACACCTTCATGTTTTTCACATGAACTGGAAACCAATGACTCTGTGTCCCTGATGAAAGCCAGCATGTCATAAGCTGCACCACAGTGTACATCCACTCAACAAGTCCATTTAACCA
The DNA here is from genome assembly GCA_037833715.1 of Toxotes lorentzi. Classification (NCBI taxonomy): domain Eukaryota; kingdom Metazoa; phylum Chordata; class Actinopteri; family Toxotidae; genus Toxotes; species Toxotes lorentzi. Next base: position 24,575,585 of record JBBMJY010000025.1, read on the forward strand.
ACACATGCACCACAGAAAGAAAAGGTTTAAAATAAGTGTTAAAAAAAAAATGGGTGAAGCTCATTTTTACGTGTGGCTCCACCCACACAAGATGTAAGCATACATAATGAAAAACCCCTTGTTGGAATATGTGAGAGAGAATTTAGTGATCACAAGTGGTATACAGTGTAAATCCTGTATCAGGAAGCCAGACTGCACTGATTTCCTGTTTCTAGGTTACACCTCGAGAGCTGGCTCTATAATTAATGATCAATGGTACTTTGCATAGCAGAAAGCATTAAGCACCTGAAATGGAGAGATGGGAAAACTTCCTCAAAATACCAGTCAGGAGGAAACTGCCGATACTGAACAGTACGTTTGTTCGGTTTGAAAAGGAAGCATGTGACTTCATGTTAACATTTGGTGTTTTATATTGACTACAGCAAAGCTGTGTGGTATCTGACTGTGTCATGGTGAAAGCACAGTTTCATGTCATTAGAACTGCTTTGTGGAAGACCACCACGGTGGGTCAGTGGAAGAGCTTTCATCTATTAATAAAGCATAAATATCACTTAAAGTGTTTCCTCTATAAACCATATACCAACATTAATAGTATATGTTTTATTATAGTTCCACAGCTGAGGTGGGTCATGATATGAAACTGACTCATGCCTTTATTCATAACATGTGTCGGTCGTAAATGAACACACACAGAGAGAAGAATGGACAAAGTATAAATAACTCAGTTACAAATGCATTTGTCACTCACTCATTTAAAGCCCCTGTGTGTGGAAACATGGGATTGCAGCAGCTTCAAAATGATTGTGTCGATGTTTGATAAAGAGCAGAGAAAAGGCAGCAGTGTCCTCTGCTGTCTCCCACTGTGGCTTTTGAAGTATTTGTTTATTTATTTATTTTTAAATCCCACACGCCGGGTCTTTACTGGGAGGAAATGTGCAACATGAATTCATGTGCCGACTCATTTTATTTAATACAGTCATACCGTTTTACTCCACTCCAATTCCCCAAAAATAAGCTTATGAGCAAGCTAATAGCACCTGACCCTAACCCTGTGATCCTAATACCTTTTGACATTTCAGGAAAATCCACAATATCTAGGGCTTTTTTATGTTATGATGGCCGTGTTAACAGTGAAGGTCACACCACAGCTGTTGATTGATACGCCTCATTCAGCTGCCTCATAAAACACATATGCTTCTATATCTATAAATGTATCAATCCACACAGACTCAGAAATAAGCATGTGACATGTCAGTAAGTGGCCCCCCAGTGGCACTAACATACAGTGCCACTGGCCTGGGCATAAAAGACTTCAGTGATAGGGGAAAATAAGATAAATAACTCAATTGGACTGGCACTCAGTGGAGCGTACACCTCCACCAAGACGAAAAATGTCTGATGTTAAAGAATATGATTTTTTTTTTTTTTTTAAATCAGGATCTGCCCCTTTAACTGGATCCTCACCCAAATGTACTGGGTTCATCCCTGGCCCAGGCCCCATCCCTCCACCGTGATCCTGCTGACAAACAAACAAACAGACATGGGTGAAAACATAACCTCCTTGGTGGAGGCAATGAACACAACAGTGTTGTTCTTGTATGTTTCACATGTAACCTTCTTGAAAACTATTTCTGTCCGTTACAGAGACCAGACTGTGAGGTCCCTCTGACATTACATAGGCTGGTGAAGACAGTTGGGCTGGTCACTGTGCAGCTGGTTTTACACAGCTGGTTCTGGTGGCTGTGGATAGAATGGACAGACGTGTCCATCGATGTGCTGCTGACGTCTTAAAGGACAGGTTCACATTTTTAAGTCAGCCTCAAAACAGTACTCACATGCTCACGAACGCTGACCCGGGGTTTGCTTGCTGTAATCACTCCTCCTGTTCACACTGGTTATTAAAAGAATCTTTCTTCATCTGAATGACATGAACAATATCTTGTCTCTTTGTTCAGTAGAATTTAAAGTGAGGCGTCAGCAGTCACATACACAGAGTTAGAAGTGGGGATTTTGTCCTCCATCACTTACACTGAAACTGGCTGATGACAGTACAAATGGGAGGAATGATTACCACAAGTAAAACCTGTTTCATTGCTCATATGCACCGATCAGGCATAACATTATGATTAATAATGACACACTGATTATCTCATCATCATGGCACCTGTTAGTGGGTGGGATACATTATGCAGCAGCACATTTTGTCCTCAAAGTTGATGTTAGAAGCAGGAAAAATGGGCAAGAGTAAGGATTTGAGCGAGTTTGTCAAGGGCCAAGCTGTGATGGCTATATGACTGGGTCAGAGCATCTCCAAAACTGCAGCTCTTGTGGGATGTTCCTGGTCTGCAGTGGTCAGTATCTATCAAAAGTGGTCCAAGGGAGGAACAGGTGGTGAACGGGCAACAGGGTCATGGCCGGCCAAGGCTCACTGATGCACGTGGGGAGCGAAGGCTGGCCCGTGTGGTCCAATCCAACAGACGAGTTTCTGTTGCTCGAACTGCTGAAGAAGTTAATACTGGTTCTGATAGAAAGGTGTCAGAACACACAGTGCATCGCAGTTTGTTGTGTATGGGGCTGCATAGCCGCAGACCAGTCAGGGTGCCCACACTGACTCCTGTGCACCGCCAAAAGTGCCAACAATGGGCACATGAGCATCAGAACTGGACCATGGAGCAATTGAAGAAGGTGGACTAATGAATCACGTTTTCTTTTACATCAGGTGGATGGCCGGGTGCATGTGCATCGCTTACCTGGGGAACATCTGGCACCAGGATGCACTATGGGAAGAAGGCAAGTCAGCGGAGGCAGTGTGATGCTTTGGGCAACGTTCTGCTGGGAAACCTTGGGTCCTGCCATCCTTGTGGATGTTACTCTGACACGTACCACCTACCTAAGCATTGTTGCAGACCATGTACATCCTTTCATGGAAATGATATTCCCTGATGGCTGTGGCCTCTTTCAGCAGGATAATGCGCTGTGCCACAAAGCAAAGATGGTTCCGGAATGGTTTGAGGAGCAATGAGTTTCAGGTGCTGACTTGGCCTCCAAATTCCCCAGTTCTCAATCCAGTCGAGCATCTGTGGGATGTGCTGAACAAACAAGTCCGATCCATAGAGGCCCCACCTCGCTACTTACAGAACTTAAAGGATCTGTTGCTAACATCTTGGTGCCAGATACCACAGCACACCTTCAGGGGTCTAGTGGAGTCCATGGCTCGAAGTGTCAGGGCTGTTTTGGGCAGCAAAGGGGGGCCCAACACAATATGAGGCAGGTGGTCATAATGTTATGCCTGATCGGTGTAAGTGTTTGACTACTGTTTTAAGACCAACTTGAAAAACGTTTGAACCTATCCTTTAATTCTGGACTTTGATGTTATTGATCTGGACAACCTTGAACAGACGATTCCTGTTTGAATTAAATGGTTGTAGGTAGGCTGACTGTAAGGACTGTATTTCAACCTGACTGCCAAAAACCTGCCAAAAACCACCAGGGCAAAGGCATAAAGCTGTATGCATAACAACAGCCCCCTCTAGGGTGAGCTACTGAAAACTGTTCAGCAGAGTGACTCGGGTTAACGTGTGCTTTGATAGAACCGGTGCCTTTTCCTGTGAATATCATAATACAAACATATCAAGCTACTAGAGCTCTGAGAAACAGCCGGGTAGCATCAGAAATCAGTGAGCTTTCCCTGTACAGTCCACTATACAACATGTCTGTTTCTTCCTCTTATTTATTTTACTTTATTGATTTTACTTATATAATATTAACAGCATCCCACAATCACTGAAAGATGTAGAGAACAAGCCATAGTCACTACATCACTATCCAACCAGCCAACAACTATCATCATGCGTGGCCAATGATCAACTGCATCCAATGCTGTTTTAAATATTTTCTAGTTGTTCCCAACATGAATTCTTCATCTAGTGAACAGTGAATCTGTGAATGTTTTCAGATGTAGCTTAGGTGTTAATTAGCGCTTCAAAAGGATTCTAGGGCTGGTCCTGGTCTTAATGGCTGAGGTAGTAGACTTGGTCTGGGTAAGGCCCTTTGCAGAGCCCTTGGAAGTGCTAGAATAGCTACTGACAGGTGCACTGTCCTTAGTCGAGTCCTCAGTGGTACCATTTGAAGAGTCTTTTGCAGCACCTTTGGAATTATGGGTAGAGTAACTGCTGGCTGGTGAAGTACACTTGGAAATGTCCTTGCTAGTACCTTTGTTAGTTCCCTTAGCAGTGTGCTTGGCAGAATAACTGCTTGGTGGATCAGTGTGTACACATATAGATGTCACTGAGTTAATAGCAGCTTTAGTTACAGTAGTCCTCGTGGTAGCAGCTCTGGCGACAGTCCTAGAATCAGCAGTCCTGGTAACTGGCGTAGGGGTTGTGGATGAAGTGGGCTGATTTCTCTGGAGCCTTTTCTCTCTCACATGTCTGCACATGACCTCGCTGACAGGGCTGAGGTCATGGTTTGTGATGACGCTGGTAAAGTCGACCTTTTCTTGAGAGGGCTCCAGAGCAGTGACACTCGCCAGACTTCCATCATTTACCTTGTCCTGTAGGTCTTCATTAGTACAAGTGCTCCCCTCAAGTCTCACCTCTCCAACAGGGCCGCATCTGTCTTTTGTAAGTTCTTTAGCATGGCTACCAGTGGTTTTACTCATATGGCTCACATTCTCCTCTCTAACATCTTTATCACCGTTGGCCTCCTTCTGTCGGATCTCACTGATATGGCAGTGACCCTCCAGTGAGACATCATCGTTGTTGTACTGCACTGTTCTGCACTTCTTTGATGAGCTCTTATCCAAAGGAACCCGATTCAGAGGGGCAGGGCTGGTATCTGGTGGGAGGCCTCTCCTCCTTCTGGACAACCTCAGGCTTCCAGAGTTCTCACTCACATGTCTGATGACTGAGCCATTAGTCAATGGTATTTGAGCTGGAGTCCTGCTTGAGTTTCTTCCTGAGTTCTTGAGACTACTGAAGGTCTTGGGGTTGCTATAGTAGTTGGAGACTGTTTGGTGTTGGAGAGGAAGGTGCTGTTTGCGAGGCAGCTGGTGGTTGCTGTGCCGGGAGAGGTGTTTGTTGTTGGTTTCCTGGCGTCTGCTTTGGGGATGGCCTCTTGGTTTACACGTATTGCTAGGCCTTGTGCAGGGCCTGGGGGATCGTCTGCTGCCAACCTCTGCCCTCGGTTTTAAGGGAGGGACTGACCTGACACAAGAGGTTCTCTGTTGAGCGAGTCCAGTCACCATGGCAACCTACAACAGAAACAGATCATGACAGCTCATATTAAAGCATGGTAATGATCACATTAGCAGGAAACAGTTATGAGCGTGGTTCTGTAAATGGATGACCCTTCTGAGATACATATCATGAAAGACGCTGCATTTTTCTCCACCACCCTGACTTTTTTTTAGCTTTTACTGCTGATGCTCAGGAATCTTACATTTGTAAATCAACAAGATGCACAGCCCCATAATCAACTGTACGAATGTGTATCTACGTTAAATTCAGTCTTCGTGATACTGATGAAACAACCAGTCCTCCTGACCTGTAGGGAGAGCTGGCGAGGTCTGAGGAGGTGTCTCTCAGCTCCCTCTCTCCTGTCCTCCTCCATCCGGTCTCTCCTCCTCCTCCGCTGTTCCTCCTCTCTCCCCTCTCTCTCCGCCCTGCTCTGTGCTTGGGCAGTTAGAGGACAGAAGGAGCTGATGGCTGCAGAGCCTCCAGACCTCCCTCTCAGAGACCGAGAGTCCCGTTGCACTGTAGAACAGTAAGAGAGATACAGATGGGTCTTAATTGATAATTCAATTCAATTCAATTCAATTTTATTTATATAGCGCCTTCCACAATCAAATTGTCTCAAAGCGCTTCACAGAG
>JBBMJY010000025.1:24581554-24610820 GCA_037833715.1 Toxotes lorentzi
GGAAAAGGAGGAAGACAGAAAGGCTGGGAATAGAGGAGAGGAGGAGAGGGACATGCAGCATATAAAACATGATACAGCAGGGGATGGCAATGGACAATGTTAGAAGACCAGCTTTTAGATTACAGTTAGTTGATAAATAATAGATTCAGCTCCTCTCAGGGAGACACAGAGACAGCTCGGTAGATGAGTACCTGTTGTTCTACTGAATACGCCCATGTTCTTCCTGTAAGCTGCGGTCCTGTGATTGGTGGAAAGACAGGAAGTAAGATGCTGAGTGTCAGCTTGCTTCTTCTCTCGCTCACTTGCTAAGAAGGCCATGTTGCTAGGCAATGCTGCTGAGCCTGAAGTGAAAAGAAAAAACCTTTATTAGTTTTGATGTGTGTGTGTGTGTTTTCAGTTGATGGGCCAGCATTATACCTGTCAACCTGTTTGACGGAGTCCAAACTTTACTGTGTGTTAAGTTTGGTGTCTCTGTTTTACCCTGTTTTATTTCATGTGTTGTCTCCAAACAGCACCACCGAATGAATCTGAATCACAATCTGAAAAACGTTAATGATCCCTGCAGGAAAATTGCTTTACAAAACACGTAGTTTGGGAAAAGGAAGTAAATCAGTAAAAACAACTATAAAATAGTAGTAATGATAAATACACAGTACGTGTATAGATAAATGCACAAACAGTAATGTGTGAGGTAGAACCTCCAGGCCTCTTTAACACAGCAGGTCCAGGGTCCAGGGTCCAGACTCTTCTGGTTGTCCAGTCCACAAACTGAGTGAAAGTGAGCAGGGTCGTGTCCAGTTGAAGTCTCTGGAGGTCATGAAGAAAGCACTGCCACTGCAGTTCAATGTCAGAAAAGCTTCCTTCAGAAAGCTTCCTTCACTCTACTGTAAACAGGGAGATTCCATCACCGCTTTTCTTTCTGCTCTCAGATCGATTCCTGTCCTGTCTGAAAGCCGAAGATGGAGTGATGAGATCCAGAGAATCTTCACTACGCTCACAGTCCCTCTGATTCCTCAGTGTGGCTGCTGGCTCGTCCATCTCATTGATCTCACGTTGCCCATGATGATAGAGGGGGACATACTGCTCATATCTCCTCTCCTCCATCAGTCCCTCTGCGTGTCCTCCTCTTCATGCCGGCTTCAGCGTAATCAAATAAGTAAGTCCACAGTGAAAAACCAGACCAGAACTCTCTCTACTAGCATGTTTAGAGAGGGAGAGGCTTAATAAGTATGACAGAGGGGGCCCTGTCCATCCAACCGAGTCCAAATGTGGCCTTGTCAGGTTGGGCCTGGATCCCAGGGCCTACGTCACCCAGCCTGCTCAGCAGTATGACAAATACTATGACAAACTGTTGGTCATTCAGCTCACCGCTGTAAAAGCAGGCCAGGACCCAGAGTTCCATTCAGTTTCAGCAGCTATGACAGATTCTTGTTGTGTCTACGGTCACACAGCCTGTGTCTGGCATTTAGAACGAGGACAAGCAGAGGCTGCTCTGTCGGACACCTTCCCTCGCACAGACCGTAGCAAACTTCCCCTCTGAGTCATTCCCCATCCGGCCCATCTGTTCTCCAAAAGGCCTACATATGGTCCACACAGGACAGGAGAAAACGGAGCTGCAATCTGCCACCTTTGCTCTTTTAGAACTGAAGTCAGGGAAAGCAGGAGGACAGTATATCAACCATATAACAATACAGAAACCACAAAGAAGTGTGGGACTGCAATGCAGCTCAGTGGGTTGTGGTTTTTGTTTGTTTTTTTGTTTTCATTAAACCAGGTTTGTGGCGAAAACTGTTTCTCACTGAGCTTTCAAAGAACATCAGACCACACTGACGCTGAGGAACAGCTTCACACACTGAGAGAGGATCCAGAGTCGCTGAGAGGAAAACCACAAACCTGAGGAGACGGCTCACACACAGCAGCACACACACGGACCGAGGCCACCTAACGTTACGATGATAAATAACTTTATGTTACTTTTAAAGTAAAACGTACTAATGTTCAAACATGCACGGCTGAAATCCCACACACAATCAGTGCTCGGGTCTTGCTGGTTCTGGATGAGTCTGTGACAGTTGAATATTTATGTTTTTATGCAGAGGACTGGATAACAGACTAAAATGTAAAACATTTGAATTGACAAAAAAATTAAAAAAAAAAGGATGAAGTTGATTAAATATGACTCAAACTAACATGGACTCAGGACTAGGATGAAATCTAAAAATAACAGCACTACTCCCTGTGTATAGGCAGTGCCTGAGCATGCAGCTTACCTCTCAAACAGAGGAAAGATAAGAAGTCCTCCGTCTTGGGTCGTCGTCTGGTCAGACAGGTGACCACGGCCAGGTTGTGGAAGTGGTTACTCTGTGCTGACGTAATCAACACCGGTGGTCCTGGTGAGCTGGGAGGGGACTGGGCAAACTTCCTCTGTGCTTGCAACCTTGGTCTGCGTGCGCACACACACACACACAGAAAGGATCTTACTTTTTGCACCTGTGCTAATGTGGTATTTGGTGGTAAACAAGGTGATGTACAGTGTGGGTAGGGTGTCACGGTCGAGCTTGTTTTTAAGTGAATCACACATAACTCAATGAAATTTCCCTCTTACACCTTGTTCACACCAAACGAACAATGAAAGCAGCATATCAGCAGTCTGATCAGCTACAGTGCTGCAGTGTGTGTGTGTGTGTGTGTGTGAGCTGTTAGCAGCGTGCATGGAGAACTCTTCAGACTAAAATGCTAGCATATGTGTTCCTTCAGATGTAACTGAGACAGAGAACTGAAAAATGACAGTACTCTGTATGACATATTCAGGTTTCTCAATACAGGATGTGATGCTACAAAACCCTGCTCACAGCTGGTACAATGACGTCCATGTCAATATGCTGATAAGACTGAACCGCACCACTAGTAAAACTGAGCCCACACCAGACTGAGATTCCATTAATGGGACTATTTAATGCAGATCAAGCACAGTACACCTTTTTCCTAAACTTTAATAGGGCAATCCTGCTCACAGGCATGAGCATGCAAACACACAGAGCACAGACTAAGACAGCTGACCTCTTGCTGGCAGGGTCATCCTTGTCCCGATGAAAGCTGGCAGGGCGGCGCTGTGGAGGGCGTGTCTGTAAAGGCCAGCTCCAACTCGGACTAGCTGACAGGAGGGACGGATACCGGCTGAAGCCATTGACCATGGAGCCTTAAGAGAACAGGTACAACCAAACACACAACCAAAATCAAAGCTTCCTTTAATGGACACTTCACATAAACCGAACCAGTACGTCTGCTACAGCCTCACACACACGTTAGTTCCAGCTGTGACAGTTTGTTAAGACACTGCAATCAGGCGAGTAGACAGGTTGGAAGCAAACCCGTTTGGCAGAGAAGGAGAAGATGAATGGTAGCTCACAGACCCACTTCCTGCTTCAAATTTGACGTTCCCTTCTTACTCTATCCACAGTTTCCCTGTGCAGTGAGCAAACTGAAGTGATGCTGGAGGTGAGCTCACTTTCAGTTTAAGGGGATCTATCGGTTTTTTTTTTTTGTGATGCTCCTCAGGGAGCGCTGCCCCTCAGGAGGCTCCCAGATGTTCGATCATTCAGAAGAGAGAGGGCTCTTCAGGAGGCCTGTTTCAGTCAGAGGCTCAGCTGAGGGGTTTCATAACAGGCAGTTTGAGATAAATAAGGACTTTCTTTGAACTGTGAATCTTGCAAAACTCCAGAACTAAAGCACAGAGCTGTAAATGAGCATAAATAGGTCCCCTGGATAAAACACGGCTTGTTTCCGACCTGTCTGATCGTCCCGACTGCTCGTGTCTTGTGACCAATCTGCTCCCAGATCTCAACAGTGAACAACGATTTGATTACTGATGGACCACAAGAGAGGAGGAGCACTGATGGTACTGACCACTGAGGCTCGTGGGAGTGTGTGATCTCAGAGTCCTGGCCGGGACAGAGGAGCTCAGCGACGTCTGTGTGTTCTCCGATGTGCAGGTGTCTTTCACTGAGTGTTTGTGCTGGGTGCTGTGTGTGTGTTTTTCACTTCCTGTGTATTTGGAGTTTGGCAGCGTGGGGATGTGTTGTGGTTTATGTGAGCGCAGTGTTCTGGTTGATACAGATTTCCTCGGGAACGTGTGTGTAGTCTCTTGTATGTGTGTTTGCTGTGCACTGTGTGTAGTTTTCCCTGTACATATCTTTGTCTGTGTTTGTGCGTCCTGTAACGTGTAGGTACATTTGTTTTTTGGCGTGTGTGAGTCCTGAGACGAGTTTGTTTTTTGCCCTTTGTTGGTGTGTTCATGTCGGTGTATGTGTTTTGAAACTGGTATATTTTGTGAAGTGTGCGTGCTCTTCTGTGCGTGTGTGTTTGATGATCGGTGTGTGACTCTCTGTCTCGTGGGTGTGTTTTTATGTGTGTGTGCGTTGGGTAGCATCTGTGCCTTTCGTGGAGCACGTACGAGCGCGTTCTTCGACGTGCGCCTGTGCGCGCGCGTGTGCATGTGCGAGTGTTTGTGTGCGGTGCGGTGCGTGTCTCTGAATTCCCTGAGGGAGAGGAAAAGAACTTTGCGGACCAGACGTTCTTCACACCACGGCATCCCGTCACTGATGTCCTGCAGAGACACAAACACAACATGAAATCCATCAGAGTCCAGAAATGATTATACAGCAGAAAAATGTCAGAATGAAAAGGAAACATTTTTCTGGAAAGAAAAGACAAAGATATTTGCGAGCTCTAACTTGTCCAGTGCAGGTGTCCACTGTCCTCACTGATAACAAACCTGTGGGGTCCAACAGCCTCTTTGTACCTGCAGCATTTGTCTGATAATCGCACCCACTTCATGCAGTGGCTGGTCAAGTATGTGGAGGTGTGAAGGTTATTGGGGTTGGGGCTCAGGATGAGTTGTGATGACTCTGGTGATCTCCTGACTTTTCATCATATGCCATCATCAGGACCAAATTTCAATCTGTCCAAATAACTCCATGTTAATCACATCACTGTGAGCACGCTAATATTCATCCAAGAAGGTTTGAATCAGGGGCAACTGGACCTGGTTGTAGATCTCATCTAAGAGACTTCTTTAGATGAAAAGTCGTGAACTATCTACAACCAAGTCCAGCTGCTCTTAATTCAACCCGTCTCAGATTTCCATGGCCGTCTGAGAGTCTTCACAGACAGAGCCCAGATTTCTATTCAGGACTAAAAACTCTGGCCCTGTTCAGATCTGACATTAACGTGTGTCTCAGGTGGACAGCTCTCAGCACAGGTGTGAATGCACCTGAGATGCAGTGAGGACACATTTAAGATGTGATCACTCAGATCACATTCAGAGGTGTCCACAGGTGATCAGATCACCTGAGACACAGGTTAATGTCAGGTGTGAACAGGGCCTCTGTGTAAGCACGAGGACACACAATGGATACTATTATATCAGAATTATAAAGCATGATTGTTCATGCATGGTATCGTTAGATAAGACTCACTTCCTCACTGCCTCACTTCCTCTCTTTGACACTCAGCCAATGAATGGGTGCGGATATGCTTTTAATCAACTGGTTGCATTTTGACACTTCTACCTCCCATTAGACCTGTTCCAATGCTTCTGTCTCTGTCAGAGCAGCTGTCATCCTGCACAGCCGTGCCGGGTCACTGTGGAATTATTTAATTAATGGGACTGATTAATCACGTGTACCTGCAGACATCACACTGTGATCGCTCCAGAGGAACATTACACTGTACAACCTGAGTGGTTGTGCAAAGAAGGATGGGGAAACTCTGCAGTGTCTAAAACTGATAGAAACCAAATTTCTGCATCATCTGAAAGCGGTGACTTTTGTGATTTATATTTCCAATGAATTTCGATCATCTGTAGAGACATGTTTGTGCTTCAAAATCTGAAAAAGTCAAAGCCTGGGTATTCACCACAGAGAGGAAAGAAATTCCACTTACATATTTCTTCTTGATGATATTCCGTTTGGGTCTGTCTGTACTCATCTTGCCCAGCAGAGACTGAGGGGCACATGAATTACAGAAGCCTCCTGCTTTGGCCTTTGACTCTCTTGCTGTTTTGTCTACAGGTGTAGAAATTCCACCGCTCTGACCTGGAAAAGAGGAGCCAAGAAAGAGAATAGAAAATGTGAAGGAGCTCTGAAGTGTTCTGCGCCATGTTTCTCTTGTTCTGTTATTTGGACCTGGTGTGCTGTGGTCTTCAATCATTTCCGAAATGAAATATGCACAACAGTCAGTCGGTGCAAACACAAGGACGGAGCTGTACTGTGTAGAAAGAGTCACTCAGGTTATTCAGCCTAATAAAAGAACAATGAGACCGGAACCACATTTCAGTTCAGGCATTCACAAGGTTTCATAGACCTTTCTAACTGAACGCTGGCTGTAAATGTTCAAAATAAGATCTGTCTCATGGCTATTATGTCTGGGATGACTGACTGTCTGTGTAAGACGTTTTAGCTTTAGAGAGACATTTTGGATTAAGAGGCTCTATCATGAGCACAGCTGAGGAAACACAGCCTCATTCTTGACTTGGAAACAGTTTGACAAAGACACTGTGAATCCAGGTTTACTTTCTAACACACTGTGATGACCGAGCCAAACCCCCTGACTTCTCTCAGCTGTGGAGTAGGTGGATCCTGAGTTAATGGACAAGACAAGTTCATTAGGAGAACTTGTCTATTTCCTGAACCAGCTGCAGGCATGTTTCCTGATTTAGTATCAGTAAAGTCAGTAAACTAATCAAAGCTAAACTGTTTTCCTATTGGAAATAGGAATGTTGTATTGCTTCTTTAAATACAGTGTCTAACTTCATTTTCCAGCATTTCAAAGAGCCTACTGTGTTAGCAGTGCTTTAATGAGGCATGGGCCATGTTCCTGTCCAGCACCAACCTACTACACCTTCACAAGCTTCTCCACCTCCACAGTGGGAACTGGTCTGTATGACCAGTCTTGCTCAAGGGTACCAAGATGGAAGCTGAAGATGTGGATCACTAGAGCAGTGTTTGCATCTTACTTTTCACGTGTATAACAATCTGTGATGATAAGATAGAGAATGTGTCACATGCATCTAGGGTATGTCTGCAGCATGGCTTTCACAGCTCTGCAGGCACAGCTTATAAAGGCGGGAGCAGGTTATTTTCCGTCTTATCCAGCCTTGGTACAGTGAGCTGCTTCAGAAGCCTTCAGAAGAGGTGTCCAACCCGCAGTGTGTCCGTCAGGGCGTGAGACAGTGGAGATCACAGCGTATTAACAGCGGACACTTTGATTCCAGTCACGTTAAGCGAAGCTGCTGTAAAACAATGACTGTCCGTTCACCTGCAGCAGGACCACCGGCCTACGAGCAGCTCCGCCACGGCCGCTCACAAGCATTTAAATCGGTGTGTGTGTGTGTGTGTGTGTGTGTGTGTGTGTGTGTGTCGGTACACGGTGTGACGGTGAGTGTAGGGTGGGGGGGGCAGTCTGCATTTCTCTGTGTCCATCATTAGGAAGAGCTGGACACCACCGCGGACACCTGTGCTCCAATCACATCAGAAACATGAAACAACAATAATCGATCACCCACCTCCAGCTGGATTACCGGCCTACATCGTGAGGACACCGACAACCTGAGGGACACGGAGGCGCTCACGCTGTCAAACACACCCTCAAATAACGAGTCACCATGAAACGTCCCGCCGGCTCCCGGAAGCCGTTATTCACGTTCCTGAGCCGTTGGGCTCGGTGTACCGCCTGGAGTCGGCACCGGCAAGGCTCTTCAGCGCAGACAGGCTGCACCACCGCGGTCACGTGAGCAGTGCTCTCCGAACCAAGGCCAGCCCCGGTTATATTTCAGTGCGTGAGTATTGCCTTAACTACGGTCGGTGAGCGATTTCCACTCCGCTCGTTGTGCGTTCACCACGTGACCCGGAAATCAGTCGAAGTCCACAAGTCCCCGAGGGCTCTAAAAAGCCGCTTACCCCTCGATCCGGGCATTTCCCCGAAATCAGGACGCTGTAATGGGCCACGGTCTCCGATACACGATCACTCCACCGCTACTTTAAATACTTTTTTTTGCATTTGGATTTCAGTTGATAAAAACTTTTTAATTTTTTATTTTTGTGAGTCAGCAGTTTGCACCAACTCTGTAGAACAATCCATGTAACCTGCACAACCACAAAAACAGATGGTGTCGATGTCCAGTTTAGTGAAACTTAAAACTTTGTCACAGTTAAAGCGTCAAGACTATTACATTTCTTTTTTAGTTATTACTTTATTGTTTTAGGTTTTAGGGTAAGAGCTTAGACTCAGTTTGTGAGAGAGTAGGGGTGAAGGTTAGAGGTCAGAGCGAGTTTGGGTCCCCCCCAGTTCTTTCAAAGATCTGGAGGAACCTTTTTCTCAGTGATTTCTTTTTTGATTTTTTCTTAACCTCCTCCTTCTGATTTTCTAGGCTCTCCAGCCTCCCCATCAGTCCATCCCTGGATGTTTCTCCCTCTTCCTTCTTGTTGTCCAGAGCCTCCTTGGTGATCCTCAGACACTCCAGGAGGCAGGACTTTTCCTCCTGCCACTGGAACCTCTCCTCGTCCAGGTCTTCCTGCACCTGTAGTAACGCTGCTCTGAGGATGGAGGAGGCCTGCATCTGTTCAGCCAGGAGACGGGACCCATCCTCACATTTGCATAGTGCCTTTTCTAGGTTGTCTTCAGCCTGGGCCAGTGCACTTTTCACTTTGGAGTCTAGTCTTCTCTGAGCATCCTCCCTCTCCTCTTTTTCTGCTTTGAGAGCAGCCTCTAGTTGTTGTATTTTGAGGTCAGCTTCCCGTTGCAACTTCGCCTGTGTGGACAGCTCAACAGACAGGACCCCCATCTCCTCATTTGCCTTAGATGTTAGGTATTTGAACTTGTCCGTCTGATTCCACCAGTATATCTGTTCTTTCAGCAGAGCAAACATCTTGCCCTCCTTCTCGCCCAACATTCATAAAAAGCAGATAGTTACAGTGATGAAAACAATGGGAAACATGGTTTGAATTTTTTTTTCAGACCATCTGCACCTAAATTTTAAATTGTGGCCTGCTGGAAGTGTTTAGAGTGTCCATTTAATATACAGTAAAGTGGAGGTCTGAAAACTCTAATTCCAAATAGCAGACACTTTCATAGCTGCATTAGTTGACAGGCTACATAATGTGGCTCTGTACACTGCTTTGCACACCTCACTAAAACTAAAGCTGTCCTGCATTCAAGGTTATAGTGTTCAGCTTTTTCTGAAACTGCTTTAGAGAAGTTTTGATTCAGCTGCATGATCATTGTGGAGGTTGCAGTTCATGGTGCTTTTGAGGGTAGGCTCCATCTTGTCTTTTTCTGTTCTCAAGAAAACAAATTAATGCAAGTGGATATCTCAACCTATGAGCTTTATATTAAAATAATTTGCATAACTGTGCTAAGATTTTATTTTTGTCCCCCAGATAAAGGATTAAATGTTCCTCTTTGTCTCTATCAAAAGAAAGTGTAAAAATAAAAATGAGCAATTATTATTTCAGTATCATTTTCATAAGTTGAAATTTAGGGACAGCCACCTCCCAACAGTAAGTACCCTATAAATGATGATTGTATATACGTTGACCTGGCTACCATGGAAGTTTGCATTGTCGTGCGCGTCTATTCCTGAAATTAAGGTACAGGCGCTGCGAGCAGCCAAAAAGCACGGAGGGTTTCTAACGATTAAAACACGGTAACCATATGCCATATGGTCCGGTTTAATCACTTTAATTGAATTAATGCACCACGACCCCGTTCTGCTGATTAACGTGTCTGTATAGTGCATGTTTGTACCCGCCATAGGTGGAAATACTTATACACACTGAAATATACAAACGATTTTTCTAGGATTCAAATGTCACCTCAGACAGGAAGCTAATATTAATAATAAATACTATAATGTTAATATCAGAGGTAGTTTGGGTCACAGGTAAATCATCAGTACATGACACAAACAATACATGGCATTAGAGACATCACTCCATTCATCATAACCATGGTACTACTCATATGGCCAAAAAAAAACATGTTTTTCTCTGCATCATGACAGATACCTCGCTCCTCCATCTTGTACACAGAGCAGTCAGTACATTTGAACACAGAATTTCATGCTTTGATTTCACTGATATCTAAATGTTACAGCCAGCTGTTTCCAAGAGTCACTGATGGCATTAAAACTGCCAGCCTTCAAATGTTATGCTACTTTTGGGTGATATGTAAATGAACTGCATTCGAATTATTACTATACAAACACAAAGGTAGAATGAACCTCAGCAAAGCAGAGCACGTGTCCCTCGTGATCTTACAGCAATGGCACAGGTGCTTCTGGATGGATGGGAACAGCCATCTCTCTTTCCTGAGCGGGCAACAGAGGAGAGAGGAAACCCAGAAAGGACTCCAAAGGAAATAAAATAAAATATAGGCTAAGATAGGTCAGTCACAAAGTCCAAGTCTATATATGACCAGAGACGACCAGGTATGGGGAGTGGATGTAACAGCCTGACAGGTGGACGATGTGAGGCTTTTCACTGGGTGCAGATGAAGCAAGCACTGACAGTCCTGAGTATCCACCTCCATGGTAGGCCAGCTGAAGTTCTTCTGAGAAGGTAACTTCTCACTGCAGAACCTGGGAATGGACAGAGTTAGGCACAAAGAGCCATTACGTGGGTCAGGCTGTGTCCGTTGGGCCTCTCTCACCACTGACCCAATCTCCCAGGACGAGGGGAGGATAGGGTCTGGGCTGGAGGACGTTTCATCTCACTGCTGTCAGGAGAAGGCATCAGGCTTGACGTAACGGGACCCTGGGCAATGAGAGTGAAATTGAAACAGATGAAAAACAGGACCCACTAGGCTTGGTGTGGTGATGTAAGTAATACATTTTGCACATTTTCTCATCATTTTGCACTGCTCTTTTAGTTAGCTTATTGTGAGCATTATTTCATTTAGCTTTGATCATACCAGGAAGTTCCACTGAGACTGAAAAGATGCCAAAATGAACGACACACAATGTAAAACACACAATACAGTAGAAATACAAAGTGTTAAAATATATATCTTACAATTAAAAAGTCATAATTACATTTTTCAAGAAGGCTTTAGCTTCTCTCCACTGAAAGTAGTTACAGAAGTTCCACTGCAGTTTTCAACTACGTCTTGAAGTTAGCGCATTGACCACACACAGTTCAGTCACAGGCTTTGACCTAGTCCCCTTTTCTAATAGCATAGAACCAAAAAGCACACGTGTTGGTGTTACAGCTCACACAGGCCCACAGGGCTTAATAACAACACGGACAAACAACATGCTGATAAATAATCTGTACTCGCCATACTGCGCGAGCCCAATCAGCAGGGCCGCAGGTGTGATAATCACTGAGACGCTACATGAGACCAGACCGGAGCAGACTCTCCACCGGCTCTTGGACTCCAGCCCCTGCACCTGTTGTTCAGATCATGTCGAAGTTCGTATGGCTTCTTTGGACATTGTTTCGTGGTACTCTAGGTGGTCCGGTTCAGCGCGCGACCTGGTGGGAAGGGGAAAAATCGGTATGGACAAAACAGGATCAAGGCTCGCGGCCCTTATTCAACCACCTGCCCATGTTCCAGCACGCGCCGGGGCCACTTGTAGACCCAGAGCTTTTCCGACCGGTTCCTCATAAAACGCGGTTTCCACCCGGACTGACCGCGCTGCTGTTACCGCCAGCAGAACAACGCACGAGCGTCCCAGCAACGGCTGCACGCGCTGTGGAGGTCTGGTGCGGATACGATAAAATCTCTGTGCGCGTGGACCGCTTCCAGCTGCGCGCCTGGACCCTTCCATCCCTGTTCCGACTGGGCTCGTGCGAAGCCAGCAGCGTCAGCCCGCGCTTCCTGTATTTCCAGTACAGACTGACAGAGTGCGGCGGACAGTCTCAGGTGAGGACTCCACTGAGTCAGCTGCAGGTTACAGACTCACACATTCGCTGTCTTACCTGTCCACCTGTCCAGGTGTCCTCCAGGTGTCCTGCCGTGCTGATAGATGTAGAGTGGGCGGGCAGACATTGCTAACAGTACCAGAGGACACAATTCATTTGATCATGAAGCAGTTTGATGTGATGGTGAGATCACTGAGCCCTGCTGTGTTGGATTCTTCAAGTTTGCCAGAGTTGAGAACAAAACAGGAACTGTTGAAGCCGAGGAGTGGATAGAAAGACGGACTCCAATAGTTTTAAATGTAGATGAACTGTAAAATGAATTCATATTAAATCTAATTCCTGTCTCTCAGGTTGTTGGTGGTCAGCTGGTGTATGCCTATTTACTGTCTTATACTCCACCTCCACAAGGCTACGTCATCAGAGTTCTACCACTTAATCTTCCCATCCACTGCCATTATAACAGGTAATTATTACACCTCACATTCACTGTCAGTAAAAGGTTTGTCTGCCACTACCCGTCCACTGTCTTTCAGGGCTTTCAGCAGCATTTAGCTAAGTTTGATTTCTCATCTCCCAGCTTCAATCTGTGACACAAAATGTGGCAGAGGTCTGCCATCATCTAGACTGCATATTAAAAGTGTGTGCGGAGATAAGAGGGCTTCTGCAGGCCTTGGAGGGAGGACACATGCAGAAAACTTGTACTGGACTCTAGTTGAAAATAATGAATCTGTGTAACGAAACTGTCTTTATTAGAGAAATTATCGCCATTCTTTACACATTCCTTGGAAAACATGAGATATTTATATAATTTTATATAATTTCACTGACAGTGAGTTCAGTGAACTTCAGTGGCCTCCCCCAGTCTCCAGACCTGGATCCAGTAGAACACCTTTGGGATGTGGTAGAACAGGAGACTGGCAGCATAAATGATGTGATGAATCATGTCAACATGTAGCAGAAGCTCAGAGAAAGGTTTCCAACATCTGGTGAATCCATGAGAGCAAAGGGAGGAAGTACCTGGCATTAGTGTGGTATTCTTAATGAAGTGCTCAGTGAGCACAGTATATGACAATAGAAACTCCAACCCAACAAAAGTTGCCTCAGAGCTGTTAAAGCCAGCTGACAGTGGATCCAGCTGTGCTGCAGTCATCAGAGGTGGGAGCTGCTTCAGGTGATGGTCCAGAGGGAAGGAAGACTCATTTCTCTGAAAACATCTCCTTCTCACATTTTGCTTGCATCTCTTCTCACACCTCTAAAAGCTTGGTATTTATTGACATCTTACAGTGTTTATTTATTCCTTCTCACAACCTTTAACCATCTGTTCTTAATGTGGTAATAGAAAATCAGGCATTCTGTGTAAATTGATATCATTTATGATGTATGTTTTTATCAGCCTCTGTCTCATCTGATTCAGGTTTGATGTCTGTCATGTCTCAGGTTTCACTACTCTTATCAAGTTGGCTTCAAACCTCAAGTCCAGCAAACAGTCTTTATGAAGAACATCAGGAGTAAACTCAGCTTCAGCCTCACTGTCTGCAATGGTAACTACACTCTCATCATCAAATCTCTTCCTCTAACTTCAATTTGAATACGTTTGAAAGTGAGCCTGAAGTTATTTGCCAAATTATCTTTTTCGTTTATTTAAATGTATTTTTAAAAAAAAACAACAGGAAAGTGTGTGTGTGTGTGTGTGTGTGTGTGTGTGTGTGTGTGTGTGTGTGTGTGTGTGTGTGTGTTCTGTATGGGTACAAAGGAACTAAGATCTGCAAATATGAAAGTATTAATCCAGGCTGGAACACCATCAGCAGCTTTAGATAAGGGAATTTACTCTGTTTGCCTTGAGTATGTCTGTTGTGTGTTTGTGTGTTCACAGCCAAGTGGGAGCCCCTTCCTCCAGGCCAGTGGTTCTTTTTAGGGGAGCCAGTGTATTTTGTGGCCCAGACAGGAGCTCTGTTGTCTGGGGAGAGGCTTTATGTGGACTCATGTTATGCCACAAGCTCCAGAGACCCAAGCAGCACACCCAGAGTGGATATTATTACTAACTATGGGTGTGTCTCTAGTAAAAACACAAAAACATAATCATATGAATTTCTTAGAGAATTAGTTTGTGTCTTGAGTTTGTGCTCTGACTTTTGATTACAGCTGCATGACAGACAGCAGGAGGGAGGGCAGCAGCTCCTGTTTCCTGTGGGGAGGGGGCAGCATGCTAAAGTTCTCCGTTGACTCTTTTCTCTTCAAATCAGTCTCACAAGTAAGAGCAAAGTCCTTCTTATTTGATATCCTACCACAAACGTAAAGCTCTCTGCTCAGTATGAAGTTCCTGCTGAGCTGTGGAGGTAAGTGAGCAGGACCAGTCAGGTCAGCCTGCATGTGCACACACGGTCATAAGAAGAGATGTGATCAGACTAAATACATGAAAACACCTGGTGCTGTGAAGGATGTATAAAGACATGGTCACATTACATTTCAACGAAATGTACTATGCTTTAATGTTTCATGCATTAAATCATCCAAATTAAAATGACAGACTTACTTTTGAACAGTTAACTTTTTTTGGACATATTGATACAAAAATATATATAAAAAAACATCAATGTAAAGACAAGGATAAGGATAATTAGTAAATATATAGTAGTACTGGTAAAATGATTTAGTTTAGGTCTAGAGGATTTAACTACCACTGAGCCTGATTGGCTGTAACAGCTACAAAATAAGACAGTTGAATGTGTTGGTTACTCCTCAAGATAAGATGCAGGCCTTACCTGAACAGCATGAAATACAAGACATTTCAAGGATGAGGGTCATCATTCATTGTTCAACAGGGTCTCAAGTATGAAAAGTAGCAGTGTGCAGTACACCACTCTCATGCATCCATATGTCCACTCTGTCCTCCCTTCTGAGGCAGCTGTCCGCTAATCAGAAGATCGGTGGTTTGATCCCCGGTTCCTCCAGTCCCTGGGAGGAAGATGCTGCCCATAGATGTGTGTTAGTAAAAAAATATGAATGAGTGAATGTGACTTGTAGAGTAAAAGCGCTTTGAGTAGTTAGGACTAGAAAAGTGCTACATAAATGTCATTCCATGTACCGTTACTGACGTCTGCCCAGGGGCCGGCTCATGTTATGTAAGACAAACCGTCTGGAGTGTGATTCTAACACTGTACTGTGGCTTTTTACCTGGTCTCTGTGTCTGTGTGTAGGTGCTGTACCTCCACTGTTCAATGTCAGTCAGTCTCACCACTTCCAGCACCTCAAAGTCCTGCAACTACAACAAGGCTGCAGGCAGGTACGTCACTAAATAAACCTCCTTTACAGGTAGAACACGGTTGGTACTTTAATGAAGAACAGCAATGCAGAACCAGAATGACAATAAAATTGTAAAATCAGATGAAAGGGGGAAAATGAAAATGATTCAATAAACACATTATTTCTCTAATCTGCTTTGTTCTTTCATGTGTGTAGGTGGGTGGAGCTGGCAGCCCCACCCTCAGTGTGCTCCTGCTGTGATTCCACATGCTCTGATATACAGGACTGTAAGTTCTATTCTAAATCACACACAAATGATCAAAGAAAAACCCAGATTATTGGTTGGGGAGTATCATGAAACCATATTATACATATAATTATATGATATCTATAATAGTGATGAGTTCACAGTATGAGAAAAAGAAGAAAATACAGTTCACAAAAAAAAACCAACCATCACCATCTCTGGCTTTAAATGAGACTTTTCTCATAGCTGTCTGTTTTCTCTACAGCTATCAGGAACACAGTCAGCAGTCCAAGCTGGCTTATTGGACAGAAAGGGGAAGAGAGACAGAGGACGAGGGCGAGGTCTTTTCAAGCAGAAGAGGGAAGAGAATGGCTGGACCAAGAAGAAAAGAGCAAAGAAAGAATGGAAGAGCACCTTCAGAAAGTCCAGACTTTTCCACAGGACACAGAAACTGGCAATGGGGAGGAAAAAGAAGAGGCCGTACTCATGAAGACTTCTATGATCCCTGCTGAGAAGAAAGAATGGAAGCACAGTACTGCAGTGATCCAGCAGGGAAAGAAAGAAATGGAGGGTGAGACTGAAAAGGTGTCTGTGGAAAAGGCAGACAGCCAGCTGAAAGAGTTATCAACAGATGGCACCATTCTGTCTGCCCAGACTGGACCAGGAGGAAATAAGACAGCTGGTACCAGGGAGGAGGAGGTGCCTGTGAGTAGTTTATCCAGTAACAGAAGTACTAACGCTTCAAGAGATGGTTCTGCCACCACCACTGTTACTACAAAAAATTCCAGTTTTGGTATTGATCATGAAAATACGAGTTATCACAGCTCTGCTGCAAGTATTTCCCCAGCTGTTATTCCCAGAATTCATCTTTGTCCCGATGGTGATGAAATGAGTTGCAGTGTCACTAAGGGTACAAGCAAGAGTGAAGAGGGCAGTGATAGTGCTGGACATGGTGCCATGCATGGCAGTGCTGGACATGGTGCCATGCATGGCAGTGCTGGACATGGTGCCATGCATGGCAGTGCTGGACATGGTGCCATGCATGGCACTGCTGTCAGAACAGAGAACATTACCCCATATGATGTTAGAGCTCCACCTGGTGCCAGCAGATCTGGTTCTGTTTGGGGTTCAAGTGTCCATGAGAGTCAGTTTGACCGTGGACAGGAGACATTAGCCAGGACACATTCTTCCATTGGGAACCCCCCTGGTTCTCTTGATGTCAGACAGTCAGAACCATCCACGTCTGTTCATAAGTCAGAGGACACAGACTCTGACAGGAGACCAGTGGGAACAGGTTATTCTGTTTACAGTAAAGGGGCGGATGGAGATTATGAAATGCTTCACAGTCTACAGATCAGAGGGTTAGACTCAGACCAGTCTGCTCAAACAGCTGGGCTCCAGAGCCCTGTCTCTGTACAGGAGTTACTAGGTGAGTCTGATTTTGATCCTGGAACTGAAGAAAGTGAAGCTCTTCATCTGAATCAGTTTACTGGAGAAGTGAGGACAAAGAAAGCAGCACAGGAATTTTCTGGGACCATTATAAGACCACAGAGTGTCAGTTCTGGTCCTTTTAGCTCAGAGCAAATGCATCAAGACAGCCCCATTCATTCTGCTGTGGTGACAGTCATTACTACCCTGCGAGGCTCAGAGAGCAGGCAGGTGACCGACAGGGAGTGGGCTGAGCTGGTGCCAGGGTCGGGCGTGCAGAGTTTAGGGTTTGTGGTGGAGCAGCCTACTGAGGTGGAAGGAGAACTGGCAGAAGGTCTTGGTTGACTTCTGTTGGGGGGCTTTATAAAGGTGTTGATGTTCCCATAAAGCAGTACTGTGACAAAGGTTTGGCGGATGAAACAGATGGAAAAACCAGAATCTAATTCAACAACCCACCAATAAATTCCATCTTCAATTGATCTGTGTTTGTTGGCTGGTCCACTGCTGTTCACATGTCAGTGATTAAAATATAAGGCTCCAGCAGAAAGTGCAGATCCACAGATTGTAATGTTGTTTTAATCAATAGATCTGCATTTTCTGCTGGAGCCTTTCAAAAAAATTAGAACCATTCCATATAGAACCTTTCTTCAGAGAGCATGAACAGCTGTAGAGCCTTGGAAGTCTTGAAGAGCTCATACGGAACACTGAGCACTTGAAATAAAAACCTGGATCCAGGGCAGACTGTCAGGCAAATCTCAAACCTGGACTGGAGCAGAACAAATAGTTACAGAACCTGGTGTCGCCTGAATGTATTCATGTAGAATAATGAGCTCTGAATAATAAACTCCTCTGACCAATCGCTTACCTACCTTTGCTTAGTGTTCAGTAATACTGTGGTTCAAACTATGAAATGAGTTGAAATGTGGGGAAAGAAGGGTTAGTCAATCAAATCAAATCAGAAATGTTCAAAGAAGCATTTATTCTGAAAAATAAGAGTCCACAGGTTACAGACACTGTGATTTTTTTTTTTTTATGACTCAAATCAGGAGAAAAATGAGGGACTCCTCCCTGCTTCAGCGGGGGTGTTCTGTGCATGTGTGATAGGAAGCAGCAGAATTACAGGGCAGATCACAGAGCAGTATCTCAGGTTAGTGTCTCCTCTCAGCTGCTTCTTGGTTGACAGCTATCAGCTGCTGACTGGGCGCGACGCACGGGTTTAAGAATTCTTCTGTGGTACCTTGATGGTCACCTGACAACAGACAAAAACAAGGCTCACTCTCAGGATTATAAGATACTGATATAAGGACTGTTTACTGATCGTGGGAGGGACATTTTACTGGGAGATCATGCCTGATGATTACTGATGATTGCTAAACCGACACTTCTGCATTTTAGTGATTCATCTGATAAGTTCCAAATGTTCAGTGTGTGCTGGTGTGTCATTACCGTCTTGACTTCAGTGTAGTTTTCCAGTCCGTACTCTCCGAGCTCTCTGCCGTTACCTGAAGCCTTGTAACCTCCGAACGGAGCTTGAGCCCCAAAAACGTTATAACAGTTAACCCTGCAGAGGAACACACACACACTTAAAATAACCACCTGAATGTAGATGAAAAGCATTTGTTTAAAACTAAAAACACTCAACAGCTCTAGATTTAGCAACAGACGCTGATCCTGCCTCTTCCTGTCTGTCTGGATGCAGCAGAGCAGCAGTGCAGGGACTGCTTTGATCATCGGATCTGTAATACTTGAATGTTTTCAACACTCTCACCAGATTGTGCCACCACGGAGCCCATTGGAGACATAGTTGGCCTTGTCGATGTCCTTAGTGAACACAGCGGCTGCTAGACCATATTTAGAATCATTGGCTCTCGTCACCACCTCCTCTATTGTTTTGAACTTCAGGATCTGCATCACTGGACCAAAGATCTGCAAGAGACAATACGACAGAAAACAAAGCAGATGAATCGCCTCGAATCAGCTCTATCAATAACTGACAGAAAATCATTCAACAGAACATTTTCCCCTTTTCCATTTCATTCTCCACCTCTTTCAGCCACACTGCAGGGACCAAAACAGCTGTTTGACTCAGACAGACAAAAAAAGTCATTATGACACAGTAAAGACTTTTATAAGGAGAAAATATACACAACAATAATAATATATTTAACCCTGTGTGCTGTATTTCACTTTATTTCTTAGTTTGATTTGTTCTTATTTTGCCATTTTAAATCTTGGGAACTGTCCTACCTCCTCCCTGGCAATGGCCATGTTGTCCTGCACTCCTCCAAACACAGTCGGCTGGATGAAGTATCCTCTGTCTGCAGCCACTTGTCCTCCGCACATCAGCTTGGCTCCCTCTCTCTTCCCACTGCTGATGTAGCCCAGAATCTTGTTGAACTGCTCCTGGTCAATCTGGACACGTCATCACAGCAGGGGACAGAGACCTTTACTTTACCACTCCAGGAGTCCAAACATTGAACATGCTCCTCAGCACTTTATTATATTTTACAGCTGCACTCCATAGTTCTGGCTGCTCTGTGAGGCTCTCTGGTACCTTTAAACTCGACTTCTGTGTATTCTGTGTGTGTGAATGTAGGAGTCTATTTTTTGCTTTTTATGCTTTTTGTGTGTGTGTGTGTGTGTGTTACCTGAGGCCCCTGCTCGGTCTTTAAGTCAAAGGGATTTCCCACCACTCGTCTCTTCGCTCGCTCCACACTCCGCTCCACAAACTCATCATAGATGTCTGCTTGGACGTATGTTCGAGAGCCAGCGCAGCAGCATTGGCCTTGGTTGAAAAACAGAGCGAAGTGGGACTGCTCCACGGCCTCTGCCACTGAACAAGGGGACGAAGACGAGCTTCACTTTCACTGGGAAAATGTTCCTACAAAGTGAGCCATGCTAAAATATTTGCCCACTGTCATGCAAGTCTGTGACTCAGGGATTATTGAAAAGCAACTGGCAGCAGGTGAAAGGGTAGAAATGTAGCGTGTGTGTGTACACTGTGATAGGTGTGTTTACAGGTGCAACAAAGCCACACCTAACAAAGTGTGGGGACAGAGAAATGGCCTTTACATGAAATGAAGGACGACATGTTCTGTGTGTGACTCTCACACACAGTTTCAATACATTTTCCCTCATCAGTCTCAATATACCATCATGACAAAGCCAAAACAGAATTTTAGATATTTAAAAACTGAAAGACCACTTTGACATAAGTATTCAGACACTCTGCTGTGACACTTGAAATGTAGCTCAGGTGCCTTCCATTTCTCCTGATTCCCCCTGACATGTATCTGCACCTTGATGTGAGCCAGCCTGTGGTAAACTCAACTGATTGGACCTGATTTGAAAAGGC
The DNA here is from genome assembly GCA_037833715.1 of Toxotes lorentzi. Lineage (NCBI taxonomy): Eukaryota > Metazoa > Chordata > Actinopteri > Toxotidae > Toxotes > Toxotes lorentzi. Next base: position 24,601,749 of record JBBMJY010000025.1, read on the forward strand.
ACAGGTCCCAGAATATATTCTGTCCTGTACGGCCCCTGATACCAGACAGAGGTGAACAACCAGACATTGTAAGGAGCGAGATTCATATAAGACATGGCCAAATGAACCTACTCGGGGGGGCCCCTAGGGCAAAAATGAGCTGCTGGGCCACTATCAAGCCCCATTTCCTCCCCCTGCCCTGAAAGCCTGCATCATGTCAGAAACCATCATACACTCACATTACCACAGACCAGTGTCTGGATAATAATCCAGACGCACACACATAGTACGTACTGTTGGCGTCAGACAGGATGATATTAGGGCTCTTTCCTCCCAGCTCCAGAGTGACTTTCTTCAGGTTGCTGCTGCCTGAAGCCTGCTGGATCAAATGTCCCACCTGATGGACACAGACAGGGACAGACAGAGAGGGTACACTTCAGCCAAAATTACTTTATTTATGGAGACATTCCTAATGTGGCCAATATCCAGTTTGATTGTCTGAAGGTGTGTGTCTGTGTGTGTGTGAAAGCATGTTGAACCTTTCACACATTCTTGACATGCCTCTCTCATTGTGTTTTTCTTCTTTCTCTCAGTGGAAAGAGGATTATGTTTAAAACATGTTTTTCCGTCATTAGTTGCTCGGTTGTATTTGTCTGTCTCTTAGCTGTGACCACTACAGATACACCTGACAGTGACAGGTCTGCAGACACGTTCAGGAAACACAAAGAATGTAAATGTACAAGCATTCACCCTTAATAATAATAATAATGATAAAGTTTCTTCATATAAAAATGAATATAAAATCAGCAACTACAAAGTGCTTTAGCAGTCAGACATAAAGGGGAAAAGGGCAGTAAATATACACATATGCTCCCACAGAAATAGCATTAAAAAGAAATATAAATAAGTCCATATATTTATAACATCATAAGAAAGCCTTATGATAAAACTGAGCTCTCAGACATGACTTAGAAGAAGATACTGAGTCTCAGACTCAGAACAGCTGGGAGGTTCTGGACCGAGGAGCTCAGACTGCATGAAGCTTGATAAAGGGAGAGCAATTCAGAGGAGTAATGGGGGCTGGGCTTTAAATGTAATGAGTAGTGAGTGCATATGAATGAATAAGTGCATATCAACTACGTTTTTGCACAACTACTCAAACTCTGTCAAGCTGCATGCAGAGTGTGAGTGAGCCTCATTTCCTTCCAAGTTCTGGACTGAACTGAGGTGTGGACTCTGGCCTCTGGTGCAGGTTGTTGAACCAGCCAACAGTCAGCTGCAATAATCAACTGTTCAAAGAAAAACTGTCCTCTCTCTATAAAGCCTGTCCCCTCTCAGAGTCAGTCCAAATGCTCTGAGACACACACACACACACACACACACATAGCAGCATATCGTAGTTCACATCACTAAAATACAGTTAGAGTCAGTCAGCCGTGGATCCATCGGGTCTGGGCAGAGGAGAAATCTGGCTGTCACTCACAGCTGCTGGTTCAGTCTATACAACTGATTTGTTGAACAGGCAGCATTTATATTTCATCAGAAATCCAAATAAAGACGTAGCTCAGATACACTACTAATGTTCCAATGTAGTGTTTATTTGATTAGAACTTCTGATTAAACTTAAAGGCGCCCTGTGGAATTTCCCTGTAAACAAAGTATCTGTTTCCATTCAGCGTTACTCCTCGTGTGTGTTCTTCACTTCCCTCTCCACCACACATTCACTGATTTTTCTTTAATGCTTGAAACCTGCAGTCTTCTGCTTCCAGGCCCTTTGCTGCTGCACTGCTGCGTTTCCCAGTGCATTAACACCTGTCAATCAATGGCATGGTATAAAACCTTTGGAAGGAACGCATGCAGGTACGGGTGTGTTTTCATGCATGTGCATGTACAAACAAAAAGTGGACCCACACATAAAATCACTGTAGTTTTACTAGCAGTGAGAAATTCCACATGGTGCCTTTATGTTCAGCAGATGCAGCAGAATGAGGGACATTTGTTTTTATCCACTCCACGGTGAAGCTAATGCTGCTCTGTTTGCTCATGAATAAAATCTTCCTCCATATTGACAGTTGTGAGTTTCCTCCGGGATGTTCCCCGTTTTTTGCTGCAGTCATTTGACCCACTAGGAAGACCCCCATCTACTAATCAGCTCTGATAATCTGATGCAGTATGTTAGAGTCTGAGTCCTTCTGTCCTCATGTGATCCTGACCATGTCTCCAGGCTTCTCAGTTTGATTGTTACTGTCCTGCCAACAATAACTAAAGGCATAAAGCAGAGAACTGTCCTACCTCTGTGGATCCAGTGAAGGCAATCTTGTCGATATCCATGTGCTTTGCAATGGCAGCACCAGCTGTTGGTCCCATGCCAGGCAGGATGTTGACAACACCTTCAGGGAAACCCACCTGGAAACAGAACCCAATCAAACAGAATCCAGTCAGACCGAACCCAGTCAGACCGAACCCAGTCAGACCGAACCAGGTAAGACCGAACCAGGTAAGACTGGATCCAGTCAACCAAAGCTAGAGAACATTTTTTTATTGTTACTTGTTACACTTGTAACAGCCGGATGATCTCAACTATATGGGCCTGATAAATGGCCCAGTATTAACAAGCCTGTCATAAACTGGGGAGCAGCTAAACAGGACCGTGACCTTAAGAAGCAGAAGTTCATGAATAAACAGGAAGTTTCTTTACTCTGATGCAATGGAAGGGTGTTTCTTCTTGGTAAAACACAGCATTCTGAATTAACGGCAGCTGACCCATAAAGGTCCTAATACACTTCTCAGTTTATTAGGAACACCCATCCAAGGCTAATGTAGTCTAATATAATACTCCTGCAGTAAGTACTCCTTCATCACTGGAGGATGCAGGCTGTGGTTTCTACATGACTCAGCTTCAGCTTGGTGTTCCTAATAAAGTGGACACTGTGTGAAAAGAATGAAAAGATGGACTTAGTGTTCTTCATCATGTAGATTTTTCTGGTGAAGTCACATTAAGTGATGGAAGTACCTCTTTAATCAGGCTGGCTACATAGAGAGCTGAGAGTGGAGTCTGCTCCGCGACTTTCATCACCACAGTGTTACCGGTCGCCAGGGCAGGGCCAAGCTTCCAGGCCTGCATCAACAGAGGGAAGTTCCACTGCACAGAGAGAAGCAGAGGTCAGGAGTAAAGGCAGGGTCACACTACACCTCCATCCCCGAAATATTCACTGCGTCTCCCATTCACTTCGATCGAGGCCCCGTGTGTGACAGACAAATTCGGCAGATTCACAGGTCAGAGGTCAGCTCTGTTCAACTCTGGCAATCAAAAAAAAAGTTGAACCAGGTTTTTCTGCAAAACAATGCAACAGTCAGAGCAAAGCTTCTAGATATTATGAGAAAAGAAAGTAATGTCATGGCCATATTATACATCTGATAAACATAGAAAGACTGTATGACCTGACACGGCTGTGACAGATCACACTGTAACATGAACGTTGTATTTCTGCTGTCACCTCATGGACTATCCTGAGTGTGAGTGTTTCTGAATCTGATAAGACTTTGAATGTTTTATTCTGCTGTACTCTCTGGTATGTTAAACAACACACACCCCACACACCCCACGCACACACGGCTCCCGCACTGTTTCCAGTCTGAATCTTATGACAGTCAGAGTGTTATTTCACAGAAATGATCAAAGAGCTTCCAGTTGTTCCAAAGATCTGAAGGATCTTTAGAGGGGACAGTCTGCAGGAGGACAACAGAGCAGTCATTAAAAGTAAAACCTATCACACCACAACACTCATGTGCACACACACTTCTATCTTTGCCTGTGAACTGGATGGTTTCCCAGAGCCTCTGGTTTAGAATGACATGGCCTTATATGATCCCTGCGTCTTCTCTTCTGTCTCTGCTCTGCTGTGATCTCTCACTGTATGTCAGGTGGTCAGATTCCAAAAACAATGAGCCGGTCTAACATATACACACTTGTGAGTGTGCTGCAATTCAGTGGCACAATGAAAACCTGGAAGACACACACAGAAGTGTGTGATCATGGTGTTGATAAATGTGTGGGTTAGAGCAACTACAGCAAACACACATCTTACACAGCTCCTCTTCACGAGGAAGGAAGAAATGACTGTGGACCGAACTGGTCTCATGTCACCCCACACTTTCATTCATTAACAGCACGGTGAGTGACAGAGCACCGTGACACTGAGGGACGAAGCTTTGAGTCAGAGACAGAGGCACAGAAATGTCCATCAGCACAGCTCGGTGCAGACATGATCCTAGACTGAGCAGCAGTTTCCAACTGGAGGGAGAGAAATGGAACTTTGACCTTCCATTCACATTTCACTGTTATCTAGTCAGGCACCTTAATATTTCTATTGTTCTCCAATTTCAGTTCTAATCTGACTGTATCTTAGCAACAACCATCAGGACCTCACAGCTCCTCTCGGTCCGTCTCCCTCACTGTTCAGTCTGCAGCTTGTCTCTCCGTCTCTGTGTGCATCTGATAAAAGAAATCTTTGTTTGTTTAGTCCATAAGTAAAAACACAAACTGACTGTTAAGAATCTAAACAAGGGCCACAAATCCTCCCGACTGTGTCCACAGCACAGAGCAGTCCAACATGTCTTCTGAACATAAAACACCTCCCTCACCGGTATGATCTGTCCACAGACTCCGATGGGTTCGTGTCTGGTGTAGCAGAAAAAATCCCCGTCGATGGGAATGGTCTTTCCCTCCCATTTGTCAGCCCAGCCTGCATAGTACCTGAACACAACACAACTGGTTTCAGCATGTGCTACGTCGTCTTACTGATGAGATTAACCACACAGCTTGATGAAACAGTACTGTCCACACTGAGGCGGCTGAAGGCATCAGTAATACAGGCTGTATTTTGCAGCTGTCTGCTTCCCTGTGGCCAAAACAGCAAATAGCAAAGCTTTAAAATGCCATAAAAGCCTGAGCTGCCTGATTCTTACCTGAGACATTTGACCACATTGGGCACATCCACGGTGTAGGAAGCAGCGTATGGCTTCCCATTGTCAAGGGTCTCCAGCTCCTGTGGCAACAACACAATATCAGGTTTGCATGTATAACAATAGGATATGTTTCCAACTGTCACAGGTAAGATATATAAAAATATAATTCAGTTCAGGAAGTGATCTGTGTTTTTGATCCATACAGTATTTGTATTGTAGCAGACTGACTGGCCCAACAGATCTGTTCAGTCGTCCAATAAGCTTAGGACAAGTTATTACTTCTACGTGACTGTCCTTCAAGGTCAGACACTTCCTGACCCTGACTCTAAAATCTGGTGTCTCTGATTGTGTCCTTGTTCACACACTTTGTCCTCTGCTTCTGAGTTTCACTGTTCCAACACAAAAACCAATCAGACTGTTCCTTCTCTTTGGCTCTCGCTGTCTAAAGTCAGCACAGGGGAAAGTAAACACAGATGTTCCAGCCATGGCTTCTACTGAGGGCAACAGGAATTTATATTGAAGGAAGTTCCATCAAATCTCACTATGTAAGCACTATGATTCAATGCATACAAGTGAGTGTCACTGTTTCCTATTTAATGTGGCATGATAAGGAGTACCTGCACATCAGTGTAAACAGTAAACCGTGTGTGTTTCTGTGAAATACCAGACGGAGCAACAACACGATTCCACTAAAGACAGACCTGTATACCCGAAATGCTCTTTGGTAGTGTTTGGACATTCAGTAATAACTCACAGCAAGGTAGGCTGCATCCCTCTCAATGGCATCGGCCAATCGGCTGAGCAGCAGGCCCCGATGAGAGGCGTCCATCCGTCGCCATGGTGACCCCAACCTGAAGGCATCACGTGCTGCCTTCACCGCCTTGTCTACATCTGCCTGGAAATATTAACACCACAGTGCAGTTAACTTAGCTCAGACATTAGCTCTGTGGCTAACAGCTGCCACCTTCATACACAGACATGGCCCGACCCGTTTCACAGTAAATGTTACCCAAACGCTCTCCATCTTCACTGGGACATAAACAAATGTTGAATTTAAGCAGCCGCTGTGCATCAGAGAGTTTGTTCACCTCATCGGCCTCTGCAACTTGACAGATAACTTCACCGGTGGCTGGGTTGATGGTAGGGAAGGTTTTCCCACTCACTGCATCCTGCCACTCATTGTTGATGAACAGCTGAAACATGAAAACATATTGTTAGAAGGAGCGAGGTTTACACTTCATTCACAGCTAAAGAAAAACTTTACTGCCATTATCATGAGACGGACATTGTCTTCACTTCTTGTGCTACTGTGACTTGTAAATCTCCTCCCTGCAGACCAATACAGTTTGATCTTTTTTTTTCTTTTTGCAACTGCAGGTCTGACCTCTTTCCAAATAAAGAGGGAGGTCAGGCTGGGAATTTCCACTCCTGAGGTTTGTGCACTTCCTCTGGTTCTAGAGAGGCTGTGTGTTCATAGAGAACTCAGACTGAGTCAGGTTTACTCCAACAGAATGACCATATATGTGATACTGTCAGCAACTACTGATAGTACTGTAACAGTACAATAACAGTACCTACAACAAACCTGACAGAATACAAATCTAAGGGAGAAAGAATGTTCTGAACACTGATAATAGTTAGAACAGTTTAAATGGGCTACATTTCAAAGCCAGTTCACCCAGTTAAGTTTTGTCCCACATACTTTTAGTGCTCTGGTTTTGTTTAGTTGTGAGATTTCAGTCTCCAGCTCAGTTCATCTGTCATGCTCACAACACTGAGGGATAACATTTAAAAGTTTCATTCAAGACACAGTGTCACCACCACTCAAGACCATCCACACACATTTTTTTCTTGGAACGTTTTACTGGAAAAAAAAAATCTATCTGCAAACTTTTCAGACAGTGTGTTATTTAGATTTTCCAGAATAACAAGAGCACTGGGAAACCTGCCAAAAGAAACCTAATACATCTGATACCACCACAGGTGACGGAGAGAATATGCTTTTTGTGATAGTAATTCAGGTGAACTGGCCCTTTAAGCTTCTTGCATTCAGTCTGCAAACTATCACAAAAATCCTTCAGATGAGAAACAAACAAAACTTCTTAAACCATATTTAGTGCTGAGGTTTAAATCTAAACAATAATTAATTATACCTGTTCACTAACCCTGTTTACTAATGTCTTTCCCATAGATCTAAATGCAGTTGCCACTTTACTCAATGCTTCTGTTCAAACAGACAGTTCAACAGTTGTTTGCAGTAAGTGTCATGAGACAGTGAAGCAGGCAGCCTCTGCAGCACATGAGCACGCATTCATTGATGGACCATGTGCTTCTGATGGCACCACACACAATTAACAGTATTCTGTTCTGTAAACACCATAAACTGAAACGTCCCATTTATACAGGAATGAAACGCGCTGTTAATCATTACATAACCCCGCCCCACCATGTGAAGATTATCTCTGCCTGGGAGGATTTCTCAACAGGAGGGGAGGTTTTTTTGGGGGGGGGGATTTTTTCCCTTACATTCATCAGTACTAACAGACTCAATGCTGCATGCTGCGGTTTAACAAACCAGTGGCAACAAGTCACAAGAACTAGATCAACAGAAAGTTAGAGGGTCTGGATCCTGGACCTGGTTTTCGAAGCGAAAGCAAATCTTGGAGAATCACTCGAACAAATAATCATAGTCACTGTTGGAGCAGAGAAACTTGGGCCGCTCACTGGTGCTGTCACGCTGTCCCTGCAGCTGCTGGACCACGGCTCCGACACACACTTGATTACGCACTTGGCCAGTGTCCAACATCACGCCGTGCACTTGAGCTCGTCGTGGCTCTCTAATGTTTTACCTTGTTGTAGTGGACCTCAGGCTGGGTGTTTGGGACTGGGATGGCCGCAGCAGAGTAGTGACAGACCGACAGGCGACTCAGTCCGGGGAGAGCCCGAGAAAACACGGTACGGAGCATGGTGCTTCCTCCTGCACGCCGAACACAACAGGAACAGTCTGCGTGAAGTCCAGACCGAGGCTCTATAGGCGGACTGGGGGGGCAGATCTGGGCCCCCAGTCCCGCCTACGCGTCTACGCCATCCTCTACGTCACAGCGGTGTTGCTATGCGATCACATGATCACACATTTCCCTCTGCAACGAGCTCGCCTCAGCAAACAGGTGCTATCAGCATGATTCCCCCACTCACAGTCACACCTTCCCTCCTTCATGTTCAACACTTTAACTGCTGGTTTAAAGAATAACCCACCTTTTACCACCTTTTAAGCTCTGATGGCCTCCTGTTTTATTTAGATTTTTTTTGTTTATGGTCCTGGGCTCTGAAATATAATTAGCTGTGATGAATCTGAGAGTGCAACAGTGAAGAAATAACAAACTAAGCTAACATATAAAATATATCATATGTATGATACTGCTCAGAAGCTCAGAATAAACATTTTAATGTCAAATGGTTCATTTTTAAATCGACCCGTTGTTTTTTTCTTCAAAAAAACAAAAAAAAGATTGAATTCAATTCACAAACAAAGATTCCTCCGAAGATTGTTAAAGCTACTAATTGGTGATATTCCTTTTTTTAAGGACATTCTCAGTTTTAATGTATAAACGGCCGAACAGCATGTCTGACCTGATATTCACTCAGCTGCCAGTTTATTAGGTCAAGGCCAAGCTGATGTAGTCTGCTGCAAAAGATAAATTAAATCTGATCTTCATGAAGTTGTTAAATGGAGAGGGGAGAGGGTCTCCAGCTTTAAGTTCCTAGGAGTGCACATAGACGCAGACCTCCATTGGAGCTCTAACACCTCGGAGGTTGTGAAGAAGGCCCAGCAGCGTCTCCACTTTCTGAAGATTCTCAGGAGGATCAAACTGAAGAGGGAACTGCTCCATTGAGAGTGTGCTGACATATTGCATCTCTGTGGTTCTCGAGCTGCACCATGGCACACAAGAAGGCACTTCAGAGGGTCATTAACACCGCCCAGAAAATCAATGGCCATCCCCTTCCCTCCCTGAAGGACCTCTACAGCACCCGCTGTCTCAAGAGGACCCGCAGCATCTTGAGGGACTGCACACACCCAGGACACCGGGTGTTTAAGCTGCTGCCCTCTGGCAAGAGATTCAGGGC
>JBBMJY010000025.1:24610920-24627154 GCA_037833715.1 Toxotes lorentzi
CTTCATCTGACTAGCCACCTTTCCGACAGCAGGTCATGTGCAATAAACAATGTTCACTGTCTTTGTACAAATTCTGTATACACTGAATATTTCTATCCTGGATATATTTATTTTATTCTATTTTACTATTTTATTCTACTTTTCTTGTGTATTTTTTTCTGTACATTTGGGATTCATTTGTCTTCTTTGCACTGATGTGGGACAGTACTTCAATTTCGTTGTACTTTTGTACAAAGTCTGATGTGCAATGACAATAAAGATTTATCTTGTCTTATCTTATGTTAAATCAACTTTATGGTAAAACAGTGTTTGTGGTGCCTGTTCAGTGGTGTTATGCTGGATTATGCTCTCACTGTAATGGGCTTTGTGATAATGAGCTGAGTACACTTTCATCAACAGGGAAACATGCCAAACTTAACATGAGATCGGAAAATCTGATTTGGAAAGTATCTCAGAAAATATACAGTGACTTCAATCAGAAGCTGGCAAACTGCCACCCTCCAGTCCAGCAGGTGGCAGTAATGCTGATTTGCGAAGAAGAAGCCGGAGCCACCAATATTACAACTACTAGTACAACAACCAGGGTGCAAGGAGCAGGACGCTGTCACTAAGCAAGTATGTCCACAACTTGTTCAGAACCTTGTTAATAATTCTTTACAGTTTCTACATGTTTGTTCCCAGTAGGTAGCCATGTTAGCCAACAGTAGCATAGAACTCAGTTAGCTAATTTCACCGCGGTTAGCTGGTTGATACAGTAGAGCTAGGTCAAATGTTAGCTTAGCTAGCTTCTGGCGTGCTAGCTAACATTAGTTAGCTTAGTTTAAAGGCCCGGTATGTTACGGTAACTTGTTCAGCGGGTGGTAACCATTCATACCCAAAGCGTGTATATCATAGATGAAGGTAAGCGTAGTAACTGATAACGTTCCTGTGTGAATATGTAAAAACCGTTAGATGAAGAAAGGTGAGGCTTCCTCCTGCAAACACTGATGTGTTTCCAGTCTACATCAGTTCAACGCTATAATGTAGCCTTATACTTTTTCTTGCCCAGTTGATAACAGTGGAGCCTTTTGTAATGAGGTTGTTGTATCTCGTGCCTACGAATTCAGTTATTCTATTGTTTTGTATCTTAACCAGATTGAGCGCTTGTGTGGCTGGTCTCTGATCAGTGTTTTTGTCTCATAGCATGGCGCTCAAGTCAGGAGAGGAGCGTCTGAAGGAGATGGAGGCTGAGATGGCTCTGTGAGTACAACTGCTTCTAAGGATCTGTTCACTCAAATCATTAAAAAAAACTCCTAAAGTATGACGAATGTTCAGTGTGTTACCACTGATTGCTCTGACAGCTGATATCCCTGTACAGCTTTTGTTCAGCCTGTGTTTTCCCCTCATGTTTTATTAGTTAAATGTGTTCAGTCCAGATGAGAATCATTTAAAACTGGTGATGTTCTGACCCCTGTTATTAATGTCTGTCTTTTTGCTGTAGTTTTGAGCAGGAGGTTCTTGGTGGTCCAGTAACAGGAGGCCCACCTGTTATAGAGGCAGTACCTGTAGCTCTAGCTGTACCGGCGGTTTCGGTAGTGCGACCCATAATTGGCACCAACACCTACAGACAGGTTTGTACTGTTTTAGTAGTATCTGGATAATAATGTACTGTCCAGGGTGCTCATCATGTAGAAATGTATACAACCAGATGCACTGTTTTAATGGCTGATGATTTTCATCCAGTTTGACAGCTCAGGGTGTCTCCTATCTCACACTCTGTCGGTCTCTTCTGTCGTAGGTCCAGCAGACGTTAGAGGCCAGAGCTGCTGGTTTTGTTGGTCCCCCACCTCCGGCCTTTGTGGGACCAGGTGAACATAAACTCTCACACACACACTTTTTACCAAATACTGTTCAGCATCGTTCAGAGTTACTTAAAGTTAAAGGGTGTAATGATATTGTCAACCGATGTGTGATACACTTATTTCTTTGTTTTTATACATAAACAAGCACAAGATCAAAGAACTTTGTGTTCATGATTGTCTCTTGATGATGATCTGACCATATTTTAACACGCTTCACTTACTTTTTCCTGCCACTGTACACACGTCATGCTGTTCTCTTCAGCTGTTTACACTCTAGTCGAACACTAATTTGCACTCACTGTTTGACTTGTCTGTCCCAGTCCCTCCAGTACGTCCTCCCCCTCCTCCCATGATGAGACCAGCCTTTGTCCCCCATATCCTGCAGAGACCTGGTAAGGTTACCAGTTGGTTACTGGTCTAATGAATGTCTTCATGCACAAAATGGGTTCGTACACATGTGAATTGTCCTAACACTGTGTTGTTAGGTGGTCATAGGCTCCCGATGATGCGCGGCCCCCCGATAGCACCTCCTCTGCCTCGGCCTCCCCCGCCTCCTCCCATGATGCTCCCTCCTTCCCTGCAGGGCCAGACGCCTCCGGGTGCCTCTCAGCCCATCCAGCACATGGCTGCTGGGCCTCAGGTCAGAGCTCTAAGATGACAAAATGTTGGTGTGACATTCACCCAGGGGTGGTGAGCCTCTCTACCTGGGACATTTTTCACCACATTAGTCTGTGTGCATAGTATTACTTCATGTCTTACTGTGATACTGTCAGCTGTTATTGTTCCTATAAACAATTTAATGATGCTGGGCTGGACTTATTTATTATTTTCCACGTTATTTATTTTGTGACTTTCCTTGTATCATAAGTTCTCGCGTCTCCCTGTGTCTGTTGGTGCGTCTCACTCAGGTCGGTGATATGGTCTCGATGGTGTCAGGCCCGGCCACAAGACAGGGAGCTCCGCCTTCCGTCAAACCGACACAGTCAGTCATCCAGGCAGCACCGACCGTGTACTCTGCTCCTCCTGCACCTGCTGGAAACAAAAGAATTGATGTTAGAGCTCAGAGACAAGCCAGAATGGTATGTGCATTTTGACTCATGTCTCACGTCACGGTGCTCTGCTACAAGGACTCTTATGCTAACCCTGGTGTATATTAGTAACAGTGGGGCGGGGGTCAGTGTGTAACATTGAATTTGAAAGAGGGTGGAGCTGCTGCAGGTCGGTCTCCTTAGCCAGTCTGAGTGTGTCTGATCTGGATCTGGATCTTTCAGGAGGAACTGGCCGCACGCGTTGCAGAGCAGCAGGCAGCAGTGATGGCAGCAGGTCTACTGGACAAGAAGGAGCGTGAGGACAGCAGCACCGTCATTGGACCCAGCATGCCCGAGCCTGAGCCCCCCCACGCTGAGGTACCTTTAAGCAGCAGTCCTCTTTCTCATGAGTTCCTTCTCAAAAGATTTAGTAAAGATGGACGGTGCACTACACTGCCATAGACAGTGATACTGTAACTGTGACTATATCTGCAGTCAGGGGATGATGCTGTGGCGGTAGCCCTGTCTGTTCTCTGGCTGCTGTCATTCACATTAGTGCATGATGGGTGTAACACTAACTACATGTGATTCAAATCCTGTTACCAGGAGCTGTAAAGAGCCGTCACAGTAAAGCTAACTGAGCCTTATCCATAGGATCGTATACACCACAGCAGCAGGCACAGTCAGAGCAGTGACCGTATCCACAGCCACAGCAGCCAGCACAGCCAGGCATCATGTAATAATGCATCATGCAAAGTGGTTTGTCACTTTTTTTTCCTGTCAGCACTCACAAAATATTGTTAAAAATTTCACCTTCAAAATTATCTACCAGGGATGTATAGGTTAGGACATCATATGACTTGAGCATGTGTGTGTTTCAGCCTGTGGAAAGTGCTACAGAGGACAAGAAGAAAGCCAAAGTGGAGAAGGTGAAGAAGTGTATCCGTACTGCGGCAGGGACCACCTGGGAGGACGCCAGTCTGCTGGAGTGGGATTCAGGTACAAACCTCTGCAGGCACTGGAGGACTGAGACAAAGTGTCCAGTTTAAAGAGCCTTAGACACCCACTGAAGATGATTTCAGAAACTGACGTGCGTCTTCAGTGAGAATCACTGTTGAAGTTTTCCCTGTTCACCTTCAGCAGGATGACAGTAACGTGGTCTGACTCTCTGACACTGCTCTGTCCTGTCTCCTCGTTGCAGATGATTTCCGTATATTCTGCGGTGATCTTGGTAACGAGGTCAACGACGACATACTGGCCAGAGCCTTCAGCAGATACCCGTCTTTCCTCAAAGCTAAGGTTGGCTTGTTTTTCTGTGGATCTGCTTTTCTTATAATCACTTTACGATGGAAGAACATTTTACTCACCAGTTAAACGGCACATTAATGATATTTGCTGTCAGATTATCCAGGCTCAGCTCAGACATAATGTATGTGATCATTTATCTCATGTATCTGAGACAATAATTGATAATCATTCAGGTAAACTTCATCACAGCACATCAGTAAAACGTGAGTAATCAAAACAAAAATTGTTGTCATCAGGTGGTGAGAGACAAACGTACGGGAAAGACCAAAGGCTACGGCTTCGTCAGCTTCAAAGATCCAAACGACTACGTCAGAGCCATGAGAGAGATGAACGGTCAGTCTCTTTACACACTCTAAAACTCCTCCACCTTTATGCTGTTCTTACCATTTACTCAATTATGTTTACAAATGGAAACGTTTAATGTGGATGGAGTTGGAGTCGGTGACTTCTCACTCTCTGTGTTTGTCCAGGGAAGTATGTCGGCAGCCGTCCCATCAAGCTGAGGAAGAGCATGTGGAAGGACCGCAATATGGAAGTGGTTCGCAAGAAACAGAAAGAGAAGAAGAAACTGGGCCTGAGATAGTGTCGGAACAAGTGGGACTGTGTGTGTTGTTCTCCCCAGTGGACGGGCACCATTGTGTGAGAGCATGGTTATTATTTTGAGGTGTCCAGTCAGGAGGTGTCCTGAGATCGTCTTCGTGGTAACTCTTATTTGTTTTCTTAAATAAAACCATTATTTCATTATTGTTGATATGGTTCATTTCACTGTGTTCACCTGGTTGCAGAGCTGCTGCTCGTTGTAGTTTTACTGGGACTGGGCATCTGCTGCTGCTCCTGTAGCGTCTCCTCCACCAGCAGCACTGAAAGTCTCCTTCAGTCTCATTTTATTTCTATCCCAGCCTTCTTGGCTCTTCTCAGATTTTGTCATTTGAAAGATATTTACACAAGCAGAGACTTTACTATGTGCAGCATACACCACTGAGCTCTCCTGAGTGCAGTAACAGAATAATACAGAATCAGCTGATACGAGTCAGTAATAAAACCCTGAGCAGTCTAAGCCACAGAACAAACAGGTGATGATGGGAGAACATTAAGGCTTTACTTAAAGTGCAGGTCACATCAGTAGATGGATCAGACAGACAGTGCATTAATGATAAAGTCAACCTGTTGTCTGGTTGGCCAGCATGACTTCTCAGTTTGGGTTATATCACCACCTGATGTTTTTTTCCTGTCTTGCCAGTGTTTGATAGAGATTTTGTATTTTCATCTGAACTGAGATTTTTTTTTTTTCAATCATCCCATCAGTTCTTGTGTAGATGGGATGTTTTTGAAGAACAAAGAAGGAAACCCCCTGTGGACATGTGGACAAGGCCTCAGTGTCTATACAGACCAGTCCTGTAAACAACAGAGTGAGCCTCTTCCTCAGGAGCCCAGAACACCACAGGCTGCCTGTGCTGGTAGAGAAGCAGGAGGCATTATGGGTAGAAAGTTGATGGTTGCTGGTGTTCACGTGTGTAGGCAGTGGTCTGTCACACTGATGATACAATCACTGCTTTATGCAAGTACAGTTCCACATTAAGTCCAAATGCTGTGCTGAAAGAAGCTTTGGAGATGAATCCTCAATGGGACACGAGTGTGTGTGTATACAATGTTATTATATGTGTATGTATTATATGTGTGTGTACATCTGCAGAGCAACAGCTGATCCACTTAGTGTTGTACTGCCTGTTCCAGTGCTGAGCAACTCCATCAAACTACAGTCCCCAACAACTCCTCTACAGCTGTCCGTCCACTGAAGATGACATCATTCACTGACACGCCATCATAGGAGGAGCCAATCAGAGATAGCGAAAGATTATTCTTCCTTATGAAGTTCCGCATTGACTCTGGAAAGGCAGACACACACACTCACTGTGAAACGATATTTCACTACAGCTTGTACATGTCTGATCTTTTAGGTGGGATGTGTAAATCCATACTGACCTACTCTCTGGAAGTGTCCTTGATAATACTGAGGTATACAGTCCTGGTGAGAGAAACAACAAAAAAGAAATGTTACAATAGACCAACAAGGTAGTTAAGATGCAGTATGAAGATACAACTTCTGACAACAGTAACAACAGAAAATCCTATGTGTGTTTTTGACATGATTGTATTAACTGGTTTGGAGATAACAAGCCACAGCCCACAGTCCAGTCCAGTCCAGTCCAGTCCAGTCATACCTTTTGTAGTGCCACCCAACTCCAGCTAGGTGCTGTGGTGACTCCCAGGTGGCTGTGCACCGCCTCAGTGGCTCTGGCTAAAAGACGCTCCTCTGTCACTGAGTCTGGGGCCCCAAACTCTTCCTGGAACCAGGCCCCACCCATCATCACCTAGAGGATATGACCTTGGGTCAGAGGTGCTTTAAAGCTGCACTGATCAATATTATAATATGATCAATGGATCAAAAGGTCAGGTGTAATGTGTCCAGCTCCACACTGAGCTGCTCAGAGCTCCACTGTATTCACCAGCTACAGAGCCACAACACTCGCAGGGGTTTATGGAGCTCAAACCAGAACTGAACTGAAAGCAGTGTGCGTGTGTGTGTGTGTGTGTGTACCGTCAGTCTCGTAGTCGGTCCATTAGGCCTGTTGTGTTGAGGGAAGGGCACAGAGTCATAGACGACCCCCAGCAGTCCCCGATCCTCTGATGATGGAACCAGGTGACCAAACCCCTGACAACACAGTCCCAGAGCTGGTTAGATGTTTTCATCACTACTGATAAAACTCAACAACACCTGTCACCGAAAATATGAGGACTGTCCTGATGCTTCAACTGTGTGTGTGTGTCCCACTGTAGTTTTCACCGTTACAGGCAGGATGGAACCCTCATACTCCAGATTTACCACGGCGACAGTTACCGTGGAGATGTCCCGCAGCTCCTGGATGAGAGGCTGACAGGAGGACGGCAGGGCTGAGGACAGGGCTGGGGGGGGGGCATGGAGAGAAGTCATGACTTCACTCAGGGCAGAGAGGTGCAAAGAGTTTCCCCTTCTGTTGTTTTACACAAATTATTGTTCTATTCACTATTTTGTAAATGTTTATCATTTAGATTTTAGCTTAAAATGCTGAAAAAGGGCTGAGGGCCAAGAGCTGGGGGCTCGAGAGCTGGGGGCCATCGCTGCCACAGCCACTACTTGCCTTTAGCAGGAAGAGCAGAGATGATGTGATCAGCTGATATGACTCCATCCTCCAAATGGATCTACACACAGACACACACAGACGCATATTACACTGCTGTCAGCCATGATGCTGTCATGGCTGACAGCAGTGTCAAACACTGCAGAGTCGACACACTGTGCTGAACCTGCTAACTCCAGACATCACATTCATACTGTCATGTTCAGGTAAACACACCTCACTGTCCTCACTAACCTTCCAACCAGAGGCTGAAGGACAGATGTGTGTCACAGCTGCTTCTCTGTGAAGCTGGACTCTCTTGCTTTGTTGTAGGTAGTCAGTGATGGATTCTGGGAAGGACTCAACCCCCCTTCTCAGGGACCACTGAGCCCATGACTCTTTAACGGATCTTTGAGCCAGAGGGCCAGGGGGGACCACTGGAGCCGGACCTGCAGGTTTGGACACATAAAACTTCAGTTTGATAAAAACAGCACACGCACTATCTGCCCCCTGTACGAGTGCATTCAGCCTTTTTTTTTGTGTTCTGTTCCTGCATCCTCACAAAACTAAATATGAAAATGAAACAAACAAAAAAAAAGAGATGAACACAATAGATGAAGGACAGCGAGGTGCTGGAGTGTACCTGAGCCCAGCAGCAAGCCCAGTGTCAGGGAACCTCTGCGCTGCTCTGCGTTGTATAAAGGAGGCAAACAAGAACGCACACTCAACTTCCTGCAGTCTCCTGCAAACACACCGCGACACAAACTGTCCACAGCTATGTCTGCCAGCTACACACACACAAGCACGCACACAGGAAGAAGGAAGAAAGAAAATGAAAATTCAACACAGCAGGTATTACTGTAAGACAACGATTCACAGACCTACAAACAGATGAATCATTAATGAAAATTTTCAGTGGACACTTCCTGTTCTCTGCCTTCACTGCCAACATGACACCAATGACAGAGGTGTAACATCTGCCCTCAGCTCACGCTCTCTGGTTCACACATCAGATGGTTCACAGCTGGACGTCACAACAGTCTGTCACAGGAAGTTGAGGGACCTGCCGCTCACCTCCTTTCCCAGCCTCCTGGAAACAAATGAATGGACAGACTCGTCCTCCTCCTTGCTCTTCTTCACCAGTATCTCCATGGCGACGCTCATGATGAGGGGACGAGAGAAGGGTGGGACCGTCCGCAGAAGTCCACTGAAGCAAAGGTGGAGAGACGGAAAGAGAAATAAACTGATGTATAAACTGTATGAGGTCTCAGAGACAGTGTCTGTGTGTCTGTCTGTCAGATAGCAGAATATTCAGAACACCCCCACATCAAGATGGACACACAGCACTGCAGCGTCCTCAGCTGTTCCTGTCACCGCACAGCCCAGAAGCTACAGGCCGTTTTCTTTCTTCTTGTTTTGTTTTAAATACATATTTAATGTCATTTAACAACAATCATCATCATCATCATCATCATCAATGTATTGTAAACGAGTCAAACTGACCTCACTCCTGAGGGCATCCTGTGGAGCTGTCTGTTGACGTACAGGTATCTGTTTTTGGAGGCGACATGACTGTAGGTGACCGGCAGAATCTCCCCCGCAAGACCCAGGTCCTCCACCTACAAACACACACACACGTCTTACTATCTTTGTGAGGACAGTCACTGACATAATACATTGCCTTACCCTTTCCCCAAACCTAACCTAAACCTGATTCTAACCTGAACCCTAAAACCAGGTCTGAGCCCTCAAACCGTCCTTTAAAGGTTGTGACAGTTGGATCCTGAGGGAGATTTTCAGGCTGTCCTGTAATAATCCTTCAGACCTGGATGTGTAGTAGTTTCAGTGCAGCCTGTGTGGGATGAGTCTACATTGGAACTGTTTTCCAAAACTCCAGGGTCCTGGTCCTGGTCCTGTGTGTTTGAGAACAGATCTGAGAACAGACATAAGTCTGAATCCTCCAGTTTGAGGTTTCTGTTGGATGAACTCCTCAGCGTCTTCATTTGTGTGTTTGTGTGCCTCCTCATCCAACATCACCCCGTCCACTTCAGATTTCCTCACAGTGTGTTTACTTTTCCTAAACCTGTGCTGCTGATTTTAAAGTCCATGATAACTAGTCTGTGAAACGATTCTTCGCTGCTTTTCAAATGTGTTAATGACAGAAAATCATCAGTTAACCTCTGAACTCACCATATTGAGTGTGTTGCGTCCCACCGCCCCAGCAGGTCGAATCCCTCTGGGTCCATGTTCAAACACCGCTCCATCTGACCTCCTGGTGGACCACAGCCAACCTCCGAAACGGCTGCTGGACTCTAAAATGATGACCTGGAGAAAAGAAGAGAAACTCTGAAAGCTGCTTCAGCAGGATGGAGGACTAAAAAAATAAACAGAAAGATCCACAGAGGGAAAACTACATGTAGTAGAATGTGGAACTGGAGTGGTCCAGGTAACCTCTGTTTACAGGTCTCTAAAATATCCATCAGACAGCTGCAGCTGATTAACTACCCTGCTGCTCGAGTCCTCACGAAGACCAAGACAGTGGATCATATCAGTCCAGTTCTCAGAGAGGGTCAGCCCCTCTAAGTCTGAGCTCATGGTTCTCTGCTGGAAAACGGTGGACTGCTCTCTTCAGGAGTTTCTGCCTCTAGTGAAGGCGTTTAAGTATCTCGGGGTCACCGGAGTGAAATCCTTTGTCTCCAGGTGTTTAAAGACTGAGGGCCCTACAGATCTGGCTCTGCGGTCCAGCTAGACAGTGTGTGTGTGTGTGTGTGTGTGTGTGTGTTACCTTGGTAACCTGGGGGCTTCTGCACAGGTAGTAGGATGCTGCCAATCCCCCAATCCCCCCTCCAAGGACTGCTACAGTTCTCATTGGCTAAAGACAGAAAGACATAAAGAATCACATCCAGTCTAAAGAGTTGAGGTGTGTGTGTGTGTGTGTGTGTGTGTGTGTGTGTGTGTGTGGGGTCTGTAGCTGACGTGCTGTCACAGGGTGTGACTGCTAAACAGGCCTGTTGATGGTGATATGAAAAACAGTTAGTTTATCAGCTGTCACCCTCTGTCAGTCTCAGCCATACGTCCAACTGTCCAACTGTCCACAGAAGACAGCCTCAGACTGACAGGAGCTTCTAACCCACAGAATCAGACCTGACAGATGTTATATGAAGCTGTGGAGCTGTGAGGTGTAATGTTTAAGTGATATCACACCACAGCCTGAGAACCACAGTAATCTAGACCCTGACATGTTCCAGACCCCCTGTCTACAGCACCGTGGCACCACTTCCATGTAGTTGCAGAGCTTCTTGTGTGGACTTTGGTCCTGAGACCAAAGCCTCTGTGAGCACACCTGTCCGCAGGTAAACACAGACACCGACACTTACCGAGGCTGCTTTACGTTCAATCCACAAAGAACCAGAGTAGGTAGAAACGTCCAGGTGTTACCTTGATATGTGACGTAATGCCGCAGACGGGATCCGCGTTCCGCGTGCTTCTGTTCCGCTGGTTCCGACACCAGCAATAAATATATCACCGCTTCCGTCCTGACTCTTTCAAAATGAAGTTCACGGCTCATCTTCCTCTTGATGTTTCATGGCGCGTGACAAACAATGAAATGGAGCGTTACCGCCCCCTGCTGGTGTGGAGTGTGTGATACATCTGAACCAACAGTAGCCTGTTACAGATACATCCTGTATCACAGAGCAGGTTCAGCTTCGTCTGGCTCTCTGTGGGTTTCCTGTCCTCACTGAGCCTGATGGAGGAAGAGTTCTGAATTAAGTGTGCAGTGTTTGGTGTATTCAACTATTAAATTAAACTCTCCCTCTGTTTGTAGGGAGCTCTTCTCTTCCATCCACCTGTAGAAAATATCTCTTTCCTTGTTAGTTCACTCCTTATTAAACTCAGTAAGTGTGTCCCTGTCAGGATCCTGTAGGAACCATGATCTGATGGTCAGTAGTTGGGCTGTTACCATGGTGATATGCATCACTCAACAGTGAGCCAGCTCTGTGATCACAGCAAACCAGAGTCAAGCCCAAAGAGAACTGGATCTAATCTAGCTTTGTGGTGCTTCATAGTACAGACCCCCTGCTCCGGGGCAGCTTCCCTCTGTTGTTACCATGGTGATAGTCTGTAGTTGTCACTGTTAGCAAACCTCTCTCTCTTACCACACAGTAGGACAGTGTGTCCTTGTTGACTGTCACACACATAAACCACAATAAAGCCCAGGTTGTTGTTGTTCAGGTCAGCGGGTTATCTTCTGAATCCTATTCATCGCTGTTGGAGTCTGGTAAAGTGGTTTTGCGCCTGTACTATGAAGCGGAATCTATGCTTATCGCGGTAACGTCAGGTTTAACTCTGGGTTCTCAGGGTGACGACGATTGGTTCACTTCTTACCGGGTTACATCACCATGGTAACCGATGCTGCTCCAGAGCAGGTTAACTTCAGAGGAGCAGATCAACCTGTCAACAACCCATCTACTGACCAATCAGACCACTGGAAAAACGGAGTCATCATTCCTACAGGATCCTGGCAGGGACAAAAGAGTTTACAATGACGCGATAAATAAGAAAGAGCAGAGGAAGAATGATCCACACGCTGTTAAATATTTCCCATCATTATAAATGAGCATCTCAGTCAGACATTAACTTCTCTCCTCTGAGCTTTAGCTGCAGAAACATTACGTTAACTTTTTCTTTTTACCTGCTTCCCGTGTTCAGAATAATTGACTATTATACACTCATTATACAATATGACACTCAGAGAGTTAACTGAGCCAGTTTATAACCTGCTTCATAGTACAGGTGATCCAGGAAGGCCAGTGTTAGGCTCAGTGAAGCCTGATAACCCAAACATATTCTGGATATGTTGAACTGGCTTCATAGTACAGGTCTCTGAGGGTCCACCTGTCCACCCTGGTGAACCGCCTTCTTACCGCCTGATCTGTTCTTCATTCCCCAGCTTCGAGCCTGTCCAGAACACGTGGTGTCATCAGGGACTCCTCTCATCCCTGGTCAAAGACTGTTCCCCTCCTTCCCTCTGGGAGGCGCCACAGGACTCTCCGTTCCAGGACCTGCAGGGACCTTTTGCCCGTCTGTACCCATTTTCCTCAAGCAGGGGATTAATTATTGGCACTCCCCTCCCCCCCGCTGCCTGGACTTTACTGGTACCTCCTGTACCTGCTGCACATGCTGTGACTCGGATCACACTGGGTATTTCATATAAAGCCTCAGTGTTATTCCTACAGAGTGTGATCTAATGAATCAATACATTTTATAGCTAAACTCCTTGTTAGGAAATGTTCTTCATGTTATTTCACTCTGCTTCTTTTCACAGTAACGGTCTGTCAGTCAAGACAACAGCTGATTGGCTGTCTTCTCACGGCTCATGGTTATGTGACAGGTTTTGTGTGTATTTATCCATGTGATTATCTGTTTCACATTTACTGAATATTGACCACTTTAGGTGTCCGTAGCCTGGACAGGATGCTGATCAGTCTGCGTGGTTGGACAGAGACAGCATCAGAGCTCCAGCCTGATGAGACATGAGGACATGAGGTGCTGGTTCAGATTAGTAGGAAGAAAAGCGGAGATCTGATGTTTGTTTGACTTTGGTGTGCAAAAGTATACTCTTTATTCTTATTATATATCCAACTTTATTTTGCCCCAACCCCTCCCCTCCACCCAGCCCCCACAACTGGTGGCATTCCTATGTCACCAGTTATTGTCACTGTTACAATAGCCAATCAGAGCTCACCTGCAGAAAGAAGGCAACCAAACAAAGAAGAGCAGAAAAAAGGGTTACTTTCAGTTTGTTTTTTCTTGTTAAATAGTAATAAATACATTGAGATGCAGTGGTTCTTACTTTATCCTTTTCTCTTAAGCAGAAGGGTTAAAAAGTTTTTTTTTTTTATTTCTGTTTCTATTTCTTTTTATTTCTTTAATTGATCTGTGTTGGATCTTTAGCAGCAATCCGGACCAGTTGTCATGGTGATTAGCAGCACAGAGAGGAGGAGCTGTCTGGAGGAGAAACACAACAGGAGAAGGAGGAGATGAAGAAGAGAGCGGGGAGAAGAGGAGGATGAGGAGGAGAAGGAGATCCCTATGAGCGCCAGGAAGGCATCAGTGTCCTGTCACCTTCTCCTCCCTCCACCTCCCTCCCTCGCTCCGTACTCTGTCACAACCAGGCGGGAAGCAACAGAGGGAGGACGCAAACTCAAAGAAAGAGTGTTTAACACAGACGGGGAGAGAATCCATGAGTCCTGAATCACACATCACATATGAAACCAGCCTCTGTCTTCTTCTTGATGCAGAAGTGTGTGTGTATATATATTTATATATACTGTATACATGTGTGTGTGTTTGTCTGAGTGTGTGTTAAGACTAGTTGTGTCTAAGGGCTGTAAATATGAATATGCTAATGTCATAACTAACCATTGTGAACATGAATGTGTGCTCTCCGTCCACTTACAGCCACCACATGGAGTAAAATGGAAAAGCACGGCTCCTCTCTCTTTCCTCTTCATCCTCCTCCTCCTCTCCAGGCTTAAACAACAACCAAGTAGAACACACAACTCCTCAAACCCGAGAAAAATCAAATAATATTAAACAACAATAATAATATTAATAAAAACAAACTTATCACAATCATTCCTTTCCAATTACAGTCGCAACAAAGGACAACAAACTAAAACAGGATAAAAGGAGAGTTTTCCCAGCATCCTCCTCCTTCCTCCTCCTCCTCTCATGCAGTACAAACTGTCTCCTTCAGCACAAAGTTCACCTCGTTGTCTCTGAACTCTGGCTGTATGTGTGTAGTTGTAGTAGTTGTAGTTAAAATTGTATGGCTTTAGGGCATGGTTCAGGTTTTATCAAGAGTTGGCTGGCCCCTCGTCTGAGTCCGGCCTCCCTCTGCCCCCCGCAGCGGGGTTATTGTTGTTGGAGGCAGGGTAGTAGTCCTCAGGGGGCGGGGCTTGTGGCCCTGGGGCGGTGGGGGCCGTCCGAGTCCGGAAGGCAGACAGTCCAATTGGCAGAGCGAGGGGCAGGGAGGCTGAGCCAAACTGAGAAGCCTCCATGGAAGACACCGCCCCCAGGTGGTGCAGCCCTAGGGACACGCCCACATCCATGCTGTCACTCATCTGGGGCGAGGATCCCTGCTGGCCCCCACCTCCACCGATGCCCGTCTGTCCGCCCTGCCGCAGGCCACGCCCACCGTTCCCGTGGTGGGAGTAAGTTGGGTGGGGGTGGTGGGGCGCGTCCAGGAAGTGGCGCTGGTGTTGCTGGGAGGCAGCCGGCTTGTGGAGCAGCAACTGGGTGTATGCTGGGTCCTGACCCCCACCTCCACCATCACTGCCTGGCCACATCCTCATCTGCTGCTGGGAGGGAGCCTGGTGGATCAGAGTCAGGGACAAAAACACAGAGGTGAGTACATTCAGAGTCCAGCGTTACTCACAGTCCTGCTCTCATGGAGGAACTTACAGAACCACAATGTAACACAACATCTGTGGTCTGGATGTGGATGGAGGGGGATGAAGTGAGTGGCTCTGCAGTTTGCTACACCTGTAGGTCAGGGCTGCAGAAGCTTTTCTTGTCGTCTTCAGACTTCAGAGGTCGATACTCTGTGTTCCATGTGATGGATATGACTGTCATAACAGTGTGCGTGTAAGTCTGTCAGTGGTGCTGTGCTGTGTGTACCTGAGGGCTGGTCATCTCATAGTCTGAATGTGTAACAGCAGAGTTGTAGTAGCGGTTACTGTAGCGGTAGTTGCGGTTGTCGTTGGAAGAACCACTGGAGCCACCTGGAAACGAAACAGACCAACTTTAAAGCCACAGTTCATTCAGCTGCTCTCAGATTTTGTGGAAAAACAAATGATTACATGTAAGAAACTAGGATCATTAGGATTCTGTGAGGATCCCTCTTAGAGGGTCGTCACACAGACCATCAGGTCTAACGGTGGACTGATGTGGAGGGTCTGAGGGTCTGAGGTGTCATCCTGCTGTGACTCTTCAGCAGCCTTGCTCATTTCTTGCTTTTCACTGAGGTAAATGAAGAATGAAAACATCCAGGACGACTCCTTGTTCTTGAGGAGAAATCATTTTCATCGAGCAGGAAGCCTGCGTTATAGGAGCTGGTGATAGACTGCAGAGAGGGAAGAGTGAGAGTGTGTGCTCCAGGGTGTGTGTATGTTACCAGAGCTAGAAACAGAGCTAGTAGTGGAGGTTGAATGGGAGTGGTCCATGGCAGGAGAGGTGGATGTAGATGAACTGGTGTTGGTTCCTTCATCTGTCGTCTTCTTGAAGAAATTGTGCTGCAGGGCGTAGAATGGCGTGATACGGCTTTTAGGGTCGTAGTCCAACATACGCAGGATCAGGTCTGAAGAGGACAAACACAGGTAGTCAACAACTACACTGGACCCCCCTGGACCTACTTACCATCCCCTCAGAAACTTCATTCAAACTCTGAAATGTTCCAATGCTTCCATGTGAACATATCATCCATTTCAATATTTGTAATGTCCATGAAGGTGAGACTTTTCACTGTTACTCACATGGACTCTATCACTGTCACGTTGGCTGTATTTATATGTTCAATATATGTTCAATTCAATCGTTTTTGACCAACCAACCAGATCCATTCTGTGTTGGTTTACCTTTAAACTTCAGGTAGTCACAGGGGGCGTGTCCTGGCTCCCCTGCCCTCCTGCCCCCGGGGCCCCCAGTCTCTACGCCCAAAATCTCATGGAGACGCCGCGTGGCTGGGGGCTTATACTCCTGGAAAACACACAAGTGATTCTTTTACTTCAGCAGGAAACAGAAGATTTTCATTTGGAGTCAATTCAATTCAATTCAATTCAATTTTATTTATATAGCTCCTTCCACAATCAAATTGTCTCAAAGCGCTTCACAGAGA